>JXTC01000792.1:7245-26160 GCA_002914845.1 Trema orientale
GGAGCTGCCGTGAGTTATTTATATGACTTATAAAAAAAAAAGAAAAATATAAAAAGAGAAACATAAAGTTTAATTCCACTAGGATTTCAATTATATATATTGATAATATGTTTATATTTCTATTCTTCTCTAAATCTTAGCTACCTCCATCTCTTTCTTATCTCTCTAAAAACATAGAAAAAAAATTCTCTAAGCATCATCCTTTGTCTATTTCTTCATCTTTAAATTTTTAATCTCTAAAAAAAGTCTAAGTCCAATAATTACATGATTTTTGTCGGTTTTATTTGAATTGCGGGTAAAATCTCTATATATATTTCTTCCAATTATTTATTTATTTATTTTCTATAGGTTTGATAATGAGTCCTAATTGGCTGTATTTATATGATTAAACATAATTTTACTGATTATTTTGTGATTTTAATGTTCCTTAGCATAAATATGTCACTGTTTTATTTTCTCATAAAATTGATCTCTATGTTCTACGAATTTTTATAAATAGCTCAAAAGTTATTTTTGTACTCTTCTTTTGCGTGAATCTTTCTAGAGATGTCTAGTCTAGTTTTAAAACTTTTTAGAACCAATAGTATTTTAATTAAATAATAATAAATTTTTGATTACATGCTGTCAGTGTGCTAAAAATCTGTCAATAAATACTTTTCTATGATTCCAGATTTTGTATAATTTTTATAGAGCTCTTTATGATCTAACATTTATAGAATATATTTTTAGACATTGGAGGACATTCTCACTTTTCTTAACTTTTTATCTTCGCTTGGACTTAATATAAGTAAACAATACTTAACTGTACTAATTGTTTATATGTTATACAATATATAATTATGTGTTATATGTATTTTACATAAAAATTAATGACATATAACATATTATTTTATATGAGGCTTAGTCATCCATATGTATGACATTATTTTATAAAATGGTATATTTCAAAAGAACAAAAGTTTACAATGGAATGATTTTTTTTCTAAAAGTTTAATTAAAGATTTTGAAAAGTAAGATTTTAAAGAAATTGGTGTGTGTTTATATCTAGAGGGCTAAGTAAATACGGGACGAGGGAGACTGGCGTACCCACCAAGGATAAATGATAATAGACTATATTAGGAAAGTGCCCTATATGATTTTGACTCCGAGGTTGATAGACCTTTTTTGAGATCATTAATGTGTGTGTGTAGCTACATAAGCTAGGTGCACTCACTTTATACCTCTAATATGGTTCTACTAAGGAGTCGGTAGCAAGGTAAGAACTGGTTCAATAATCACGACCCACTGGTTACCAAAAGCTTAGACATTATACTGAGTGCTCCCGAGGATTAAAATAAAAAGTCTTCAAAGATATGAAAAGTTCACAAGGAACATATTTTAGAAAATAACTAAAGCATACATAATCAATTATGTGTATTGTGGTTTACTTATTGGACTTTTAGCTCATTATATTATTTAACATTTTTCAGGTGATGAATAATAGCATATCGGATGGTAGTGATGAGGCGACTCGACGACATAGTGGTCTACTGGTCTAGATTTAAATTGAATGAACATTTTCTAGTTTTTATTTTCTATTAATGACATTTTATATTTTTAAAAGTTTTTCTTTAGCTTACATGATTTTCAAATTATTGTTAGTATTTTTTTTTAATATAATGAGATATTTATTTTATAAAAAAATATTCCGTATTTTTTTTCAAGTTTAAGGAATTAAATGATAACATCTCCTAATCTAATAATCTTAGACTAAGGTGGTGTTACAATAACGAAGAAGGCCGGAATATTTTATTCTCACAAACCGGAGGTTGCAAATTATATCCTCAATTAGAGGCATTGGCTGTCAGTCTAAAGAAGTTGCAAACCGATGTTGATGTACTAAAGGCAAATCAACTGGAAAAATAAAGCTTTTGACTACTTTGGTTAAGAGATGTCCATGTACAGCTTTACAAGTATATCAAACGGCACCTTAATATGACTCTGCAGCTGATAAGTCCTCACCATCTGTCAAAGTTGTAGAACCATCGTCTTTAATGGAAAAGGGATTTAAGCAAAGGCGGGTTCAAAATGTGAGATATAAAGACGTCATGGCCACAAATCCACTTAGTCCATATGACCCCAAACAATACAAGACATTTTCCAAGTGGCTTAGTAGTTTAATAAATAATGTCATGCCCATTGAAGTGTTGTTGATGGAGATGTAACGCGGTTCATGAAATTGAAGATTGTAGGCATATAGCTTGATAGTTCTATAAGTTTCTGTACTCTACTATATGTGAGTTATTTTTCCTGTATCCATTTAATTTTACTAATAACTTGATATTTTCCTTGTGCAGCATATGGATTCTGCCTTCCTCCTACTCCGTGAGCATGTTTGGTTGTTTCCCAAGACTTATGGGGATAAAATGGCAATTGTAGACTCCAATTTGGATGAATATATGAGAAGATATTGGCAGTCATTCAAATCCACGAAGACCAAGAATGATTTATTTGATTCTTGTTTCGTAGAATATGTGACTGGTGACATAGAGCAATTTAAGAGGACTTAGTCAAGGTACGAGGTGATATATGCAATAATGCATGTTAATGGTAATCATTAGATTCTAATAATGATTCATTTGAGCTCATGAAAGAACAACATATATGATTTAGACATCATTCTTATGTCTAATAAGGACTTTAAAGCCGCCATCACGCCATGGTGCAAGATATTCCCATTTCTCCTTTAACAAATAGGTAGGTTTGTTGTTATTTCTTATGTCTGATAACGACTTTAAAGCCGCCATCACGCCATGGTACAAGATGTTGCCATTTCTCCTTCAACAAACAGGTGGGTTTGATCACATTGAAGAAATGCATCTTGCCATTAATAGGAAGCCTCAAGAGCTTGAGTGGAAAAGAATGTCGATGGCAGAAGTGCCACAAATTAGAAAGAGGTAACATGCCAAATTTATCTAAGTTAACTACATATTTTAATAAATTTCGTAAGTTAACTTTANGTCCTCACCATCTGTCAAAGTTGTAGAACCATCGTCTTTAATGGAAAAGGGATTTAAGCAAAGGCGGGTTCAAAATGTGAGATATAAAGACGTCATGGCCACAAATCCACTTAGTCCATATGACCCCAAACAATACAAGACATTTTCCAAGTGGCTTAGTAGTTTAATAAATAATGTCATGCCCATTGAAGTGTTGTTGATGGAGATGTAACGCGGTTCATGAAATTGAAGATTGTAGGCATATAGCTTGATAGTTCTATAAGTTTCTGTACTCTACTATATGTGAGTTATTTTTCCTGTATCCATTTAATTTTACTAATAACTTGATATTTTCCTTGTGCAGCATATGGATTCTGCCTTCCTCCTACTCCGTGAGCATGTTTGGTTGTTTCCCAAGACTTATGGGGATAAAATGGCAATTGTAGACTCCAATTTGGATGAATATATGAGAAGATATTGGCAGTCATTCAAATCCACGAAGACCAAGAATGATTTATTTGATTCTTGTTTCGTAGAATATGTGACTGGTGACATAGAGCAATTTAAGAGGACTTAGTCAAGGTACGAGGTGATATATGCAATAATGCATGTTAATGGTAATCATTAGATTCTAATAATGATTCATTTGAGCTCATGAAAGAACAACATATATGATTTAGACATCATTCTTATGTCTAATAAGGACTTTAAAGCCGCCATCACGCCATGGTGCAAGATATTCCCATTTCTCCTTTAACAAATAGGTAGGTTTGTTGTTATTTCTTATGTCTGATAACGACTTTAAAGCCGCCATCACGCCATGGTACAAGATGTTGCCATTTCTCCTTCAACAAACAGGTGGGTTTGATCACATTGAAGAAATGCATCTTGCCATTAATAGGAAGCCTCAAGAGCTTGAGTGGAAAAGAATGTCGATGGCAGAAGTGCCACAAATTAGAAAGAGGTAACATGCCAAATTTATCTAAGTTAACTACATATTTTAATAAATTTCGTAAGTTAACTTTACATCCATTTTCTGTATGCAGCGGGGATTCCACCACTTGGAAACTCTTAGATATGGGTAAAGGGAGTTAAGAGAAGCCTAGATAGTAGTTGGAGTAGTTCAAGTCATGGCTGGAGAGAAAGAGGAAGGAAATAACCAGATTTGGTCCAAAATCAATACTTAATGGCTAAGAATAGGCTTAAATTCTAACTGGTATTTTCAGTATTTCACACCTCAACTTTCTATGTGTCCAGCTTTAAATCACTCTTGGCTTACTCACCAAGTTGTTGGCCATTCCTATGTACTCAAATGTAGACCAAAATGGTGAAACCTAACTTAGAAAGTGAAATCTGGTCAAACTTTGACTTATGATCCCATATTGTAATCTGGTAGAACCTAGCCCCATAACCAATCATTAAATATAAAAATAAGTCAATTATACTCTAATTAATAATGCAAACATAATATCAATATCTAATTAATAGAATACACAAAAATAACATTACACGATTAAGCTGAATCTAAGCTAGTTTAGTGTAATAAAATGAAATTCAGTACAATGAATGCCACCTCGTGCTTACCTGGAATCAACATTTTGGAAAATACTAGAATTGAGTTCTACACATTAAATAAATGCTATTTGACATGTTAAATGTACTGTGAATTTGGTTTCGAAAAGCGTAAAAAATGCATTTTATCGAAAACTACCATTTGACCAAATTATCAGCAAACATAATTATCATGCGTATACACATTGTATTGTATTAATGAATATATTCTTTATTATTTTTACATACGAAGCTCTCTCTCTGAGGGTACTGAGCCTTTACACTGTATGGGAACACTTCAACAAATATTAATACAATAATACATATCGAAAGTATTTAACAATAAGGAATAAGTAATTTAATATAAAATTGATACTAGCTACCTGATATGTCTATTATGCAATATGAACATATTTATTATTGGCTTATTATGTATATCAGAATCTTGGACATCACATGTAATAAGTAAAATAATTATACCTTAGGTCAAGAACTGCTTGACTTGGAGTTATAGAGTTCTTGACTTTTGGCCTAGTTAAGAACTTAATATTATAGGTCAAGAAATAATTGACTAATAGTCAACAGGTCTTGACCCAAGGTAAGGTGATCTTTGACCATATGACCATATTAACTTCCTCGTCATTGAAAATTTAAGATTTTGCTTATATGAACTGAATACTTACAATCATTATTATTGACTCGTTAAATAAATCTCTTACACGTACTTCGGCATTTTTAGGAAGTACCGTTTGCAATTCTGCAGCAGCTTGTCTCCTCTCAAAGAACCGTTCATGCATTTTATCTCCTAATAACTCAGTGAACTTCTTGTTATGGAAGTCCCTCATTTTCTTGTCCATAGCATTCATTGACTCAGTATTGTTGAAAGTCATTATTGAGTACTTATTACTATTGAAGTGCAATGTGCCCATTTTTTGTTTCCAATTTTGTCTAAGTACACCGTAATGCTGGGGTCTTCATTGTCAAGCAAATCTATATAAATTGACTTCTTCTCATATGTGTATGCCTCAACGGTTTTATAATACTTCCATTTCAATGCTGACGATGCACGAGGGAAAACTCTTTTTAAATTATGTAACAAATACACTATGCAATAACCATGCTCAATATTTGGATATATTTCTTTCACTGCATTAATTATAGTATCGTGTCTATTCGAGATTGTTGCCAACTAATCTCTGTCTCCTATTGATTCCTTTAATTTGGTGAAGAAAAAATGCTATGATGCATTACTCTCTCTATCAAAAATAGCAAATGCCAGTTGGAATATTTGTTCATTTGCATCTATTGCACACATAGTCACCAATGTCTCACGAAAATTTTCCTTAAAGAAAGTTTTGTCAACAACTATCACTGGCCAATATTGTGGCCACCCCTGAATAAAAGCAGTTAAAGACATGAAGAAGTACCTAAATGCATTATGCTCATCTGTTGAAAGGGTCACAATATAACCAGGGTTAAACTACTATAACAAGAAAGCTAAACATGGCAAAAATCGATAAGCGTCTTCGTCGGAACCATTCAAAGCAATTAAAGACTTTTCTTTCGCCCTCCAAGTCTTTTCATAACTCACGTGGACACCATGGTCCTTCCACATTTTATCCATAATATCATTAGGTCTACATATTATTTTGGTAGGGCTCATAAATTTATCTTTTATTATTTCGCTAACTAAGTATATACTTACGTGATAGTAATATTTGTGCATAGTATCAACATGGCAAGTATGCTAAGAATCGAAAATGCATAACATTGCAAAAAAAAAAAAAAGAAAAGAACACTGAGTATACGTTTTAGAAAAAAAACTTTACTCACTATCTTCAGGTTACGAACATCTTGACCGTACTCAAGAACATATTGATGGTAGTTAAGAACTTGTTGACAGTAGTCAAGAGCATATTGACGATAGTTAATTATCTCTTGACCTATAGTCAAGACGGTCTTAATGTGACATGAGTACTAAAACCACTAGGCCTGAAGTCAAGAATATTTTGACCTATAGTCAATAAGGTCTTGACGTGACATGAGGACAAGAACCACTAGACCTTAATTCAAGAACATCTTATCTTATAGTCAAGATATTGTTGAGGCATGATAAGATTATCTTGACTATAGTCAAGAACATTTTGACGGACGATCAAGCACCTCTTGACTTAGCTCAAGATAATCTTGACATTAGGGCTGGTAATTTATGTCTACAGGTCGTGTTCGTATCGCATCGATGTACATATATAACAGATAAATACTCAATCCGAACACAACTCGTTTAATAAATAGGTCAAAAATTATAACACAAATACAACTTGTTTATAAATAGGTTGGCACGATACGACCTGTGTAACCTGTTTATTAAACATGTCATATTGACTCGCGACCCGTATAGGCAGTTTTTTGAAGGGGGGAGAGAAGAAAAAAACTTTATCCAAATAGTTATGATCATTTTCCTCTAAATTAATAAATTATCAATAACTCCAGTACTGGAGTTTAAAATCTTGATTCAAATATCAACTTCCACTGTTTAATATCATTCAAAATAAAAACAAAAGCTAAATAAAAGCTTGAAAAGGTGAACATTTAATAAAAATAAGACATAAGCTACACAAACACACATACTAGTCTATATGAAAAGGATTCAAGCATAAACACACATAAATCATACTAGTTCAAAAGTTATTCAAATGCCAAATAAGAAATATAAACCAAACAAACATAAACCATATAATAGTTCCATATATAAATAAGAAACATAATACTAAGTTATTTATCCAGTTAAATAGAACTTAAATATTGTGTCAAACTTTTATCCTTCTTTATGCCAAGCTCCATGATATTTGTTAAGAGCTCTTCAATTTCATTGATTTTGGATCACGAATTATCTGAATTTAAAAAAAAAAGACTAGTATAATCAACATACCCAGAAAATCACCATAATAATAATGAGTATCTTGATACCTTTATTACCAAATAATTAATCTTTTGTATAAACAAGTGATTCAGTAGTTGAAGGTTCAAGTAAACTGCGATATTGATCAAGCACATATCTACCAATACTAAAAGTAGCTTTAGAAGAAACTGTTGATATATAAATACTCAAGAAATCATGAGCCATTGAAGCAAGTATAGGATACCGTAATTCATTTGATTTCCAAAAGCTTCGGATATCTAATTTCACATTTCTTTCCATTCTTTGTTCCTTCAAGTAAAGCTCCAAATACGATTTCTCACAAGAAAAAGAATATTGATCTTCTGATATCTCATCAAATTTCTGAAGCAAAAAAAAAATAACCTTGATTATTAAAAAAAATCACATTATAACTGAAAACATTATATATTATTAAAATTATTACATACTTAGCATATAGTATATACCCTGAAAAAATTTTCTTCGCTAGCTGCAGTCTCTGTATTTTGAGCACTAGTAAGTAGAAGACAAAAGATTGGAACTTTCAGTGGCTTGAGATTTGTACTCTTCAAATAATGCATTTAACTTAATCCTAACTTTCTCAACTGGAACAACCCAGCTTTCATCATAGATCTTCTTATAAATAAATTGAACCATTTGAATCTTGTATCAAGGATCTAAAATACATGCTGCTGCCAAGGTCACATTAAACTCAGACCAATACTTCTGAAAGTTTGGCCACATTTTAGATGACATTAATTTCAAGTACATATCCTCATTTTGCTCTAAGCATATTTCAAACTCACACAATACTTATAGATGACAGCAAAATATAAGCTTGCAGTTGAATAATTTGATCTAGAAAATTCAATACTTACATCGTAAAAGACTTTCAAAAACTCTGTCATCTTTTCAACATTCTCCCATTCTTCTAAGATAGGACAATATTTATAATTCAAATCATTCAACTCCAAATGTTAAAAAGCACGACAATAAATTAAAGCACTTCTAAGCATAAGATATATAGAATTCCACCTTGTACTCATATCTTGGTGCAAACTTTTCTTACTATCCACTGAAACTAAGTTGACATACTCCAAAAACTTTTGCTTCCTAACTTGAGAGAACTTAAGATACTTGATACTATCACGAATCTTGACAACAGAAGAATTAATAAATTTAAGTCCCTGTTGCATAATTAGATTAAGAATATGTGCGTAACACCGCATGTGAAAAACATCACCTTTGCAAATAAGATACCCTTTTAAATCTAGTTAATATTTCAACATATCAACAGAAATATCATTTGCACTTGTATTGTTCAAAGTCAAACAGAAAATCTTATTCTCTATTCCCTATTCATAGAATATAGTATAAAGCATTTCATACAATGATATGCCATTATGTGAAGGTGGTATAAAATTAAAGTTCAACACTTTTTTTTGTAGCTTACAATTCTTATCTATGAAATATGCAATGAGACAAATGTATCCATCAGTAGTCAAGAAGACCATCCATCTGATGTGAAAGATATTCTACTAGGAACAGACTCTAACAAAGTTTTGATTCTAGCCTTTTCTTTAGCATATATCTTAAGAACATCAGCTTTGGTAGTATTCCTAGAAAATAATTTCAAATCAGGATATAAGTATTGAAAGATAACTCTTATTCCTTCATATTCAACAAACTGAAAAGCTAACTCATGCTTTATAATAAACGCAATCACCAACTCACAAAATACTTCGGGATCAACTTTATGAGCACTCAGTGACATTGAACCTTTTTGTTGAGATATTAAAAGTTGACCTACATCATGAGTATCTCTTCTTACACAAGTTTGGAGGTGGCGTTGTAAGTTACCTGTTCCATACTTGCTATTTGAAAGATATATTACTCCACATTTGAGATATTTGGCCCTTTTTTTAATCATCTGTAAGAGGTATAACTTTAAAATGCCTCTAAACTACTGAGGTAAGTTTGTTTTTACATTTCCCCTAACCTTTAGGCTCACTAGTTTATTCGATTTCCTTTTGACTTTCAGGTTTGTTATCATCAATATTCTCAATTTCAATTGTTTCTTTATTATTCATTCTGCACATAGAAGAAAAAAAATTATTATAAAAAGTTGAAATTATTTAGCTACATAATACGTGCTTTTTATATGTATATCCTTTAATATCAAAACTTGAAATAATAAGTAGTACCGACTACTGATTATACTGATGAAGCTAGATAGTAGTTAAAATTTAGTCAATTAAAAAATCCTATGCACTTTTGAAAGTCACGAAACCGTAACATACATGTGCAACATGTTGTTTCCCAAATTTTACATGAACCAGAAGTATTAAATAAATATAAAACAAGTTTATATCTATTGACATATGTATTTTATATATTACAAATATAAAATAAGTTTCATATCTATCTATATGTGTATTATACATGTCAACGTCACATGGCCTCCATGGGTACTAGTAGCATCACGGCTTACTCTAATATTGACTCTATCATTGATTACTTCTTCCTCTACTAGTGTGTGAAACTGAGACATGTCTTCCAAACCACCATTCCCACAGTCACCAACAAACGCACTCGTCGTATGTCACATAATCATGTCCTCCTATCTCAACAGAGTCAAG
The DNA here is from genome assembly GCA_002914845.1 of Trema orientale. Lineage (NCBI taxonomy): Eukaryota > Viridiplantae > Streptophyta > Magnoliopsida > Rosales > Cannabaceae > Trema > Trema orientale. The sequence continues at coordinate 17,334 of JXTC01000792.1, forward strand.
ATTCACCTCATCATGTATTGGCATCTCAAGGTAATAACCACCAATATATAGACGATGAGAACGAATTTCATGAAAAGGGACTCCGTAATTGTTGGCTGGCACAGACATACCTGAATCAAACATGGTTATGGGCTCCCCGATTATATCAATGCAAAGAGAAAACTTTGTCTTGTCTTCATTCTTCTTTAGCTCAAAGTAGACTTCGAGAGAACGGTCGTTGGCAATATTTATAGGTGAGATTCCCAATTTAAAGATATACTTAATCTGTAACATATGACTTTCAGATTTCAACCCAAGTGCCTCATACTATATTTCCAATAACTAAACATATGATGAGGTAGTAGGAACCAAAATGCCTCGTACTTTGACAATTAATGTAAACATTATTTTGGTCCCAATGACTATTATACTTCATAAACACAATAGTACTTGTCATCCCTGTGAAATAAATAAATTCAAAAAATTAATCACTCAGGATTACAATTATATGATAATAATGAGGTACTGGTCAAAATGTTTTGAACCCAGGTCAGGATTAAATTGACCTCAAAGGTCAGTATCACGCCAAAGGCCTGAGATTTTCCCAGTCCATGTGGAGGGGGCACTTTGCATGAATCCTATGAATTAGTCGGGACATAAGTCTCAAATATAACTGTTATAAAAAGAAAAAAGGAGTTCAAGTCTATCACTGTAAAAGTTCAAATCCCAAACCGTGGAAACCATCCAAACTGCACTGCAAAAAGTAGGTGCAGTCTGATCAGTTTTGATCGACCATTACAGATCACATGGTTTGATAATTTAGCAAAATCGCATATGCGGCTTGGTCAACTTGTAAAGGGTTCAGACTGGGCAAACCGGACCATGAACACCCCTAGTAGCTGAAATTAAAGTTAGTGAGACTTCAAAAAAACAAATGACTATTTTTTCGATGTAAAAAAGGCACAGCTAGTTGTAATTATTTTGAGTGGTGGCCTGATGATGATTCTAAGGATGATGGTGAGGGGGATACTCTTAGTAGTTAGTCAGCCCAGTTACATCCGAGCGAGCTCATTAGTTGTCTGAAAAACTTGGAAGCAATAACTAACAGGATTAAGGAACTAGTGTGGGTTATTTTAATATTATTATCTATACTCATCTTTATGTTAATTTTAGTATTATTATGTATACTCATCTTTATGTTAAAATAGGCTGTTAGGCAGGTCACACAACTAATAATTTGAAGTACGTTTGAGTAGGGGTTGTTGTGCTTTAAGTTAATCCTAGCCCTACATATATATATATGTTGATTACTTGGAATTTTGTGGTTGAATGAAGCCGATGTATATGTCCATTTTCTTTTTATTCTGGTTGGATCATTGCATCTCATCCTGCTTAATATACAAATTATCTTGTTTAGCATTTTTTTAAACTTAATTTGTTTAGCACTTTTGTTGCATTTAATATAATAATAATTGCATAGAAATGAATATAAATTATCATACATTAAGGGAAATTTTATTAAATATGCTCCAAAGTTTCTATAATTGCTAAAAATACTCTTTTGAAAGTTGTTAACATAATATGCTCCCACACACTAATTGGACAAAATACCGTCTAAAAATTAAAAGAATTTGAGGCATATATTCATCAATCCCCCTCTCTTCCTCTCCTTCGTCGGTTTGTACCTTCATCTATGTTTCACATATGATGATATATTTTTTCTCACTCATAATTTTGTTTGTTTTTTGTTTTTTTTTGTTTTGTTTTTTTGTTTTCTTTTGTTTTTTTTTGTTTTTTAATGAAGGAAAGTTCACAAACTACGAAACAAAAGAAAAGAAATGAAACAATGTATATGAATATTACAAACCTTTACGGATGCTTCAAATGAGGAAATTAGACATTATACAGTAATTTAGAAAAAATTTGAAAAATACGATAGTCTAAGTTTTTTTTAAGGTGTTATATGGTTTTTATTAGATAAATACAATTTTTTAAAAAACTATTTATAAAAATACCATTTTTGAAAATAGTAACTAGTTTCTGGTAACCAGTTTCCAGAAACTAATAACTAATAACCAAAGGTATTTATAATTGGTATATAACTGGTAACTAGTAACAAGTTTTCAAAAACCAGTAACTAGTAACTATTATATATAATGGTAGTTTTCTAAATTTTTCAAAAAGTAATATTTTCTAATAAAAATTGTACGAAAATTTGAAAAAAAGCCTGAGTTCCGTATTTTTGTAATTCTTTTAGTTTTTTATGTAAAAGTGAGAAACCCTAAAATGAAGGGGCTTATATAAATATGACCAAATTTTAGGCCCAATTTCAGTAAATGTCCCTTTGTCAAATGTTATAGCAAAATACCGGTATATATATGCTTATATACCAAGTGCAAAATTTTATATACCAAGTTTAAAAAATTATGTACCTTGTGCATTTCAGTATAGTAACTAAAATTGGTAGATATATATATCTACCAAGTGTAAAAATATATATACCTGGATATTTAGCTATAAAATTTTAAAAGTGGACATCTACTTAATCAAATTTAAAATTTTGGTCATCCACCTAAATTTCTCTAAAATGAAATTGGAAGTAGCCCAAAATAATTTCGGCCCAAAGAAACAATTGGGCCCAAATGACGTACGGAATGGAATAGATGTGAATTGAATTGGACTTTAAAGAAAAGAATGTGAAGAGGCGTTGAAATGAAAGTACGTGAGTACTTGACGACCTTAATGAAAGGAATGTGAAAAGGCGTGGAAATAAAAGGACTGTGAGTACTTCATGTTGGGCATGGACGAGGACCAGTGTGGATGAATGTGAACCAAATAAATTTGGTCAAGGATGCAGCACGGTCTGGCTCAGCGGAGCAGAGAGAATTTATGCACTGGTCCGAAAGGGTGTGGCTTCGGTGGTGACGTAATTCGGGATTGGAAATACGTTGCTGGATAGAACTTCGGGTAAGCGATTTTGTAATGAATGTAATGGCTTTCGAATGATAATTTTATGGGATTTGGATGATATTGGGGAATATGATTTGGGAATTTGATTTGGGGTTGATGAATTTCTAGAGTTTTGAGAAATATGATGAATTTGATGGTTTTCAGGTGATTTTATGGGTGATTTTGATCATAGGTTTGCCGGTGTCGGCTGTGGTACAAATCTCAACAACAAGGTGAAGTTCAATTTAGTTTTCATACATGTCCTTGATGACCTGCCTTTCCTAATTATTCTTCATATACAGACAAGTATCTACCGTTGATCATTTGAGTCGTCTTATCCGTTATCTTTTCTTGTCTTCACCTTGTCATAATTTTCATAAAAGTTGTTTCTATCCAGTTTTCTGATCTAGTTTTTTTGTTCCCGTGCTTGTGGCCAACTGCTGAGGTGAAACACTATTCGGTCTTCTTTTTTTTGGGTATGTATATTTCTACTTGATTTCTTATAAGAGTCAAAACTCTTTTTTGTTTATAGTAGTGTCCATCCTCTGCCATTGGATTTTCAATATCCTTTTTTGAATCTCGTATGAACTTTGGAAGAAATAATTGTTGTTGTCTTTAATTTTCTATGTTTTTATTCCTTAATCAAAATATAAATCTAGGTCAGGAAGGTTTTTTGCAACTTTCTGATTTTCTGTTCTAATTTTTATCGAGAATAAGACCAAATGTGCATATAGGGGCATATGGAGAAGCTTGTGTGAATCTGCTACTTATGTATTGGGAGTGGTAGTAGAAATGCTTGAACTTGCACCCAGATCTAGTGTATGTCACATGTTCTCCAAGTAATTTTATAGAACAAGCCAATGGGACTATTCTAGTTCAGTTTTTCAAATTATTTTATCACTCGTGATCTTACATAACACTGAGGGAAAAAAATGGATTAGTTTCTAGAAATTCACAGAACTCAATCAATTTGTTGGACTGAAGTGTTTGCTAGATTGTGGTTTAGAATTTCTGTTGTTGCTAGAACTAGGGACTGGTTAATTTAGAATTATTAGCATGCTTTTTTAGTTTTTGGCTCTTGATTTCTTGTTTCTTTTACTTCATGCTTGTGATTTTGTTTTCTGCAGGCTCTGCCATGCTGAAACAATCAGCTACAATGGGGTAGGCTTTTTGGCCTAACCCCTGAGGGGAAGAGGGTTACTTTGCTTGGTATGAACTTGCAGTGCGTGCTTTGTCTTCTGTTCACTTTTTTTTTTGGGTAATCTGTTTTCTGTTAACTTGCATGCTTTGTTTCTATTGATTCTGTAATATCTTGTTGTGACCCAGATCTGTTATTATATATTTGTAACCTTCATGCTTTTTTTTATTTTTTTTGAATGAAATGCTCCTCCGAAAAGAGAAATATTATTAAAAGAGATGAAAAAAATAAAACAACATTTCCATGAATCTGTAGAAGGGAAGTCCTAGACTATCCCTATTCACCCTAGGTTACAAAGAATTAGATCCTGTTACAATTTCTATGATCCAAGTAGCCAATTTCCTGTTACAGAGAATTAGCCTGGAAGTGTGAGAAAAATGATGGGACAAAGCTACCACTCCTATCATTAAAAATAGCCCAAGGAACATTCAGAGAACCTGAAATACAAGTTTATAGGCACAAGAGAATCACTCCCCACCCAATTTTATGCCAACCATGTCCTAAGCAATAGTAATAGCTGTACGGAGTTTTAAAGACTAAAATATAGGTAATTATGTACATAAATACAGAATAAAGTACAAAAATTAAGTTTGGTTTGTTTCTAAATCACTAAAGTATAAAAATTAAGTTTGGTTTGTTCTAAACTTATATACTTATACATAGCTACTTATATACTCATGTAGCATAGACTCAAATACAAATATATGAACAATAAGAAATAGACAAATTTAGAAGCAATAAACAAATAATGAGAAATACAACATATCTTTGTTGTGCTTTCCCACCCCTCTTTTTGGGTGTTGTTGGTTTCTTCGGTTTTAGTCCTGATAGGACGAGCCTCTTTAATAGATTCACAGTTTTCCTTAGCCGCCCTTTAGTGCCTCTTTCAAAGACCAGAATAGAAGGTGTTTGCTTCCCAGTGTTTCTCTTCCTTTTACCTTAAAAAAATGAAAAAAAAAAAGAAATTCTATTATATCAAGGAAAAAAAAATATTTTCTTAGCTTGCAAACCTTTGTTCTGCTCCTTATCTTGACTAGATTGGGCTCAATGAGAGTGGGCTAGGGCTGACTCATTATTAATTCTCTGATCAGCATCAACAGTGGTAGGCTAATGTAGACGAGATTGAGCAGAAGCAACCTCAGGAGTGAGTCGAGTGACATGGGTCTACTCTTTGTCAACTTGTTGATCAGCATCAACAGGGGCTGCTCATCTTGATGAGAGTGGGTAGAAGAAACCTCAATACTGATAAATGGATCTTGAGCACGCAGATCTTGAGAAGCTAACAGATCAGGAAGATCATTATCAGGTTGCACACCTTGGTTTTCATTGAAAATTTATTAAAAGAGAAATTTTAATAAATATGCTCCATATGTCCCTATTTTTCATCCATATGCCTACTCAATAAATGTTCCTAAAATATGACTACACTCATCTAAAAAGACTTAATTACTCTTAAATGTTCTATCAAAATTAACATATTTCCTAACTTAATGAAATTTGATGCTATTCAATGGTTTTCGAGCAAGAAACCAGAAACTGTGTTCGAGAGGCATCGACTAGACTCGAAAAGCCATATAGACCAGAAATAGGGACATATGAAGCATATGTTTTAAATTTCTTGTATTAAATTACGTGTATATGGAAGTTGCCGATCAAACCGGTCATCAAGCTGCTCATTAACTTCCATATCATCAAGCAGACTAGTGCTATCAACTCCCTCTAGAACCCTGGTCGATGATGTGCTTGCAATGTTTACTCCAAAAATCAGAAAGAATAAAAAGACATTTTTTTAAAGCATACGTAGTAAAGCAAATATTGTTGTTATTACATCCAAAAATCAAGACAAAAAGACATTTTATTAAATTATCTCTTTGCTGATGATCACCTTAGGTTCCAATTTTCTCACCACCACCTAAGTCATCAGCTTAGTTTACAACTTCTTCACTACCATCTAAGTTAGCATTATTGTCATCAGTAAATATATTATCATTCTTCTCCACAGAACTACTTGTTATCAATTATAAATCCTAAGAAAGAATTGTTTGTCTTGTATTAAAAGCCCTCATCGATTTGTCCACTCTTGAGTACAGCCAACATATTCTTTATGATGTAGCCAATACATATCTTTATTACTACTTAAACTGGTTAACCTCGGTTCTCCCATAGGAATAAACTTGGGAAGCTACGCTTCATCTAGGCCTAATTGCCTTGGGGATTTTTTAGGAAAATGGTTGACGACGGTTGCAAAATAAATACAGGAGTTCAGGTGAACCTTATCTCGAGTTTTTTCCTGTACGCCTCTCTAATTTGGTCTTTTAGCCTTGCATAAGGCTCCCGTTTATTCTACAAATATCATTTACAAAAAAATAGAACACTCTTCAAAGAAAAAAAATACAAAATAATTTGGAAACAAATTTAAGACAACGGACTAAATGATCACACAGATTATAAATAGTAACAAGGACCAAGAAATTAAAAATATTAGGTTATAAACCCTATTGACATTGCAAAAAACTTTAAACATAATCAAGAACAAGGAACATAATACTAATCCAAACATAATAGTTAAATAATTAACCTAAGTGATAGTAAGAAACTCACAAAAAGTATAAAGGAAAGAAAAAATAAAAAAGGAAAAAAGAAAAAAGAAAAAACTTACATCATCCTGTGCGAGAGAATCCAGCATCGTCACATAATCTTCAGTCTTTTTTAAACTTCAAGTGTTCTTCAATACTTCATTAACACTCTTTGTCTAACCCAAAAAAAGAGGATATTCATCTGGTCTTGTCTTATTTTTAAGTTGAATCAAATAAGCTCCAATAAGCTTGAATTTCAAGAGTAAAAACGTGTAAAAGTAAAGAAATTATAAAGGTAAATAACTATAAAGAAGAATAAACAAAATAAAATAAGCATTAAATGGAATTAACCTTATCGTTAGTATATAGGTGAAGCCATTTATAGTTGCTAAATTCTTGTCCAGCAAACGAACTAGTTTTGCAAAGGTTGCACAACTCTAGGCGTATTTATTTACTTATTTTAGATTAAGATGATCAAGATACGTGGGAGAAATCATATTTTGAGTAGAATTATTTACAACAATAGACCCTACTATATACAATAGACAGGCTTTTGTATGTCTTATCAGTATCTCATCATCACAATTCTTGGGAGATACTGATAGTGATTTCTAAGATTTACTGGCCTAATCTGTTTACTTTTTTTTTCCACCCTCAACCTGCAGCCCTAATCTTAGTGCCTCTAGGCTTAATTGTTTTTCCACTAAGCAATCATCGTCCCTAGGCTCATATCTGGACACTGGAAGTCGATATATTGGCAATCCAGCACTGTAAAGAATATCTTCAAGGCCTAAATAAATACGATGGTTATTGCTCTAAAAACAGTGCTTACCTACTTCATAAAGATGACAAAGTGCACTAACCAAGTGCTTACGTTGCTTAACCTCTTCCTTTTCCACTGCATTACTAACCTTTAAGAACCACTTAAAACAAGTGGTTTTCACCTTCTCAGCAACCATTGGATCAACATTCCAGGAGATGACTGAATTCAAATGCTGATTGATATCTCACATTTTGATACTTGCTATTATGAATGTATCTAACCAAAAAAAAAAAGAAGAACCACTCTTTAGCATAATTACCACATTTCACTATCAGATAGAGTCAAGGAATCAATGCAAAGAAATTTCAGATCATTTTTCTTAAAATAACCAATCATAAGAATTGAAATATAAATACATTATTTTTGTATTTGTATTTTCTACTTTTTGATGACTGACAATGCAAAGGTTGTCAGTCATAAAAAGTACATAAGTAGAAAATACAGAAGAAAAATGATGTGTTTATGTTTCAATTTTTGTGGTTAGTTATTTTAGGAAAAATGATCTGAAGTTTCTTTGCATTGATTCTTCATGCCCCTCTCTGATAATGAAATGTGGTAATTATGCTAAAGAGGGGTTTTTTTTTTTTGGTGCTAGATACATTCCTAATTGTATGTATCAAAATATGGGATATCACTCAGCATTTGAACTTAGTCATCTCCTAGAATGTTGATCCAAGGGTTGTTGAGAACGTGAAAACCACTTGGTTTAAGTAGTTCTTAGAGGTTAGTAATGCAGTGGAAAAAGGAGAGATTAAGTAAGTGATTGGTTGGTGCACTTTGTCATTTTTATGATACAGGTGAGCACTGTTTTCGGATCAATAACCACCGCATTTATTTAAGCCTTGAAGATATTTTTTACAGTACTGGACTGGATTTCGAGTATCCGGATATGAGTCTAGGGACGTTGGTAGCTTACTAGAAAAATATTTAGACCTAGAGGCACTTAGATTAGGCTCGCTGGTTAAGGATGAAAAAAAATAAATAAATAAACAGATTAGGCTAATACGTCTTAAAAATCACTATTAGTATCTCTTCCAAGAATTATGATCATAAGACAGTGATAAGACATACAAAAGCCTAATTATTGTATTTAATATGGTGTATTATTGTAAATAATTCTTCCCAAAATAAGATTTCTCCCACATATCTTGATCTTTTTAATCTGGAAGATGTAAATAAATATGCTTGGGGTTGTGCAACCTAGTTCATTCGTTGGACAAGAATTTGATAATTGTAAATGGCTTCACCTATATACTAATGGTAAGGTTGATTCCATTCAATGCTTATTTTATTTTGTTTATT
>JXTC01000792.1:26844-45325 GCA_002914845.1 Trema orientale
CCTCAACCATGTTCTAGAGGGAGTTGATGGTGATAGTCTGCTTGATGATATAGAAGTTAATGAGTAGTTTGATCACCTGTTTGATCTGCAGCTTCCGAATACAATAATTTAGTATGAGAAATTTTAAAACATATACACCATATGTCCATATTTTTGGTCCATATTGCTTTTTGATGTCCGTTTGATGCCGCTTGAACATAGTTTATGGTTTTTTGCTTGATGACCATCGAATAGAAACATTTGATGGAACATTTAGAAGGAATTAAGTATTTTTAGGTAAGTGTAGTCATTTTATAGGAACATTTATTAAGGGAGGCATATGGATGAAAAATGGGGACATATGGAGAAACCAAGGTGTGCAACTCTTCGATAATGATCTTCCTGATTTGGTAGCTTCTTAAGAACTGCATGCTCGAGATCCATCTATCAGTACTAAGGTTTCTTCTATCCACTCTCATCAAGTTGAGCAGCCCTATGTTAATGCTGATCGACAAGTTGATAAGGAGCAGACCCTTGTCTCTCTTGAAGGAAAACTTCTAACATATCTTACAGCATTTCGCGCAGCAACAATAGAATCATGAACTTCTTTCATTCCTTCATTCACAATCAAGTTCAAGATGTGAGCAGAACATGTAACATGTAAGAATTCACCATCGCATATGCTAATTTTCCAAATTGATAGCCTCTTTTTCATGTGAGTTATAGCTCCATCATTAGAAGTAGCATTATCTACAGTGATGGAATATACCTTCTCAATGCCCCATTGTTGTAAGCATTGATCAATTACTTTCCTAATCGTTTCACCCTTATTATTAGGCACTTGACAAAAGTTCAAAATTTTCTTTTGTAAAGTCCAGTCACTATATATAAAGTGTGTAGTGAGAACCATATAGTAAACATTTTGAATAGAGGTCCATGTGTCAATATTAAGACAAAGCCTTTATGAATTGTTAACCAAGATTTCAATTTTTTTTTCTCATCAATAAAAAGTTGTCCCTTGCAATTGTCCAGTGAGATGGAACCTCAAATTTAGGACATACTACTCTACATAATTGTCTAAAGCCCTCCTGCTCCACAAATCGAAAGGATAACTCATCAAGAATAATCATCTTAGCACATGCAAGCCTACAATTTCTTTGACTAAACCCTACTGCTACAAGATTGCTACCTGGACCTTCACCAATGAAATCATTCTTTTTCCGAAAACATAAAGTCTTCTGTTTTCTATCCTGTAAATTATATGGATATATTTTACACTGCTTATTCAAATGACACCAGAGAGAGCTAGTTTCATTTTTCCTATTTCCTACTGCATAGTCTTTCTTATAATAGTTACAAAGGTATTTAGGATCAGCAGGATCACTCTCTGGAATAAATAAAAATGATCACACATTCAGAGGTTGGCCTAGAAGATCTCTTTTTACCTTTTTCAGGCAATGGAGGTTTGGAATTGCTTTGTGGAGCTGGTTTAATTAAGCATGGCTCAGTGAAACTTGGTTTTGTCAAAGTTCGGGTTGTGGAATTGGGTTTTTCACGGACATCTTGGCTTCCCCCAGTGACACTTTCTTGTTCTATCTTAATTATCTAACGTATTTTAAATGATAGATATTAAGATGAGCATAATCAATATCACAAATACAATGCAAAAACAAAATCTCAAAAATGATTTCGTATTAATAACCTATAGATACTAAATAAATATCAAATGCTTCAAAAAAAAATTTTTTAAAAAGAAAAACTTATGAAGAGCAAATGGTTAATGGAAGCACCTTCACTGGCGTAGATAGTGGTTTCAAACCTGACTAGAATGAGTGAGAGTAAGACTAAGGACTAAGTATTAAAGAGCTTCTATAAGAATGAAATATAGAGAAAGATACTTACTCAATTGAAGAGTGTTGTCTGTGACTGTGAGAGACTTAAACTCAAAGATGGGGTGCGATTGTGAGTGGTTTAGAGACTAGGGAGGATGAGGTGAAAAGCGGCCGAACTCAGTTCTATTGTCAATAGTCAATTCTATAAGTGTTAGGGTTTTTAATATTTTCCTTATGTACATACATATTTTATGTATTTTAAGTTAATGGCAGGCAAAAACGTAAAGTTAGTTACCAAAAAAAAAAAACGTAAAGTTAGGATTTTAATATATTATATACGTAAAATTGTAAATTAAATATGTAAAAATATTTTTTAAATTAGATATAAAAAAAAAAGAAAGCGTAATGTTAAGATTTTAATATATTATATATGTAAAATTTATAAATTAAATATATAAAAATTTAAATTAGATATATAATGGGATATGCGGTGCGGTTTATTGTGGAAATAAAAATCTTATTCCGCATTCTACCCCATACCGCGGTAGTAGAGAAAAACTGGACTCTAAACCATACCACGAAAAAAAATAACCACACTACATCGTGCGGTATGGTTTGTTTGGGCGTTTAAGCAAAAATCTGCTCACCCTTACATATGAAAAATATATAATTAATATAACACACATAAACATGTAGGAAAATATCTGGCATTTACTAATGTCCTTATGATGTAGTTAAAATAAATCTTTACTTACATTGTGTCTGATAGAAGAGATAGTGAAAAGGAGTCAGTATCATCTATGGTAAGGTGTGTGGAAGACCTGATATGAATTTTATTACTAAAATGATCACCATAAAATGCTTAAAGAAAAATGATCACAAGACTGAAATCACAACTTTTATAAAAATCAAGAAACTTAATCACAAAATGACCTGAAAGCATACAAGTCATTTGAGGTACGTAGTAGCCAATAAATAGCATTGAAAACTGATTAAAATCATCAAAACATAAATCCTAGTTCTTTAGCACAAAAATGATTCAAAATAGTACTTAATTTCGTAAAAACTAGTCCATTTACTTATAGATGGTAGTATTTGGTTTTAGAAATATTTAGACAGCACCTCTCCTATTTTTAGGATATTCCCACGTCTTTTAAATCATATTTTAAGACCTGTAATAACAATTGACAAGTAAATTCTCACATATACACATTGAAGAGGATCATTTAGAATAACCCACGTGCACTTGAATTCTTTTCGGTTTAGATAAAGTTTAAAACTACTTTGACACTTTTCTGTTGTCACAACTAGCAACTAAACAAATATATTACATAATGGAATCAACAAAATATATATTTTAGTTTTACAAAATAAGATTACAAGTATAGATAACTTAATCTACTACACAAGAAAACACTTAAATCCACTAATAGCAAACTTAGGACTTTGGGTGCAACTTTAATTCACCACTTAAATTCTATTTCCTAGGACATTTATTCCTCAAAAAAGAGCTGTAGCAAAAGAAATAGATTATTAATTCTAAATTCCACAAAAAGCTCACATTGACTAATTTGAATTTTTGCTGAAGCTCTGGCCTTCTACTTCCACAAAACTGATTCACAAAACTTAGAAATATAATTTAGGACTCAAGAGGACCTGGACTAGTTTGAAATTATGTAAGGTTTCTTAGGTCATATATTTTATAATTTCAACTTAAGTAAGAGTTTATCTAGGTCCTCTTGAGTCCTAAAGTCTTATTTCAATCATTTAGAACAACCTACGTGCACTTGAATTGAAATTAGAAAACAAGACCTAGGGAGAAGAACTTAGAAAACATCTCATTTAGAACAACCTAAGTAAAAATTAGAAAACAAGACCTAGGGAGAAGAACTTAGAAAACTTAGAATATGTTGCAAGTAAAGAATTGAAATTAGAAATTAGAAAACAAAAGAATTCAAGTACATTTAGGTTGTTTCTAATTTTAATTCTAAATTAGAAATTCTCTTACTTAAGTTGTAGCAAGTAGAGAATTGAAATTAGAAAACAAGACCTAAGGAGAAGAACTAATAAACTTACCTTGACTAGTTTAGACCTATTTTGCTTTCTAGAACTCCAACTTAAGTTCTACAACTTAGAATCTCTTGAATATAGCTAAGTGGAGTTGAGAGAAGTCTAGATAGTGGCTGAAGTGGTTCAGGTCATTACTGGAGAAAAAGAGAAAGAAAATAACCAGATTTGATCCAAAAGCAACACTTAATGGCTAAGGAAAGGTATAACTTAAATTCTAAGGGGTATTTTTGGTATTTTACATCCTAACTTTCTATGTGTCCAACTTTAAAACAGTACTCTTGCCTTACTCACCAAGTTGTTGTTCATTCTCATACACTCAAGTATAGACTAAAATTGTGAAACCTAGCTTAGAAAGTGAAATCTAGTCATACTTTGACTTATAATCGATCCCATATGACCGACCTTATTATAATATGGTGGAACTTTGTCCCATAACCAAACATTAAATATATAAGTAAGTCAATTAGACTCCAATTAATAATGCAAACATAGTATCAATGTCTGGTTAATAGAATGCACAAAAATGACATTATACAATTAAGCTGACTTAAGTTAGCTTAGTACAATAAAATATAATTTTGTACAATAAATGCCACCTCATGCTTATCTAGAACTAACATTTTAGAAAATACTAAAAATAAGTTCTAAACATTAAATAAAAATTATTTGATATGTTAAATGCACTGTGAATTTGGCTCTGAAAAATGTAAAAGAATATATTTTACCGAAAACTACCATTTGACTAAATTATCAGCAAACATGATTTTCATGCATATGCACATTTTATTATATTTGTGAATATATTTTTTATTCCTTTCACACAATAAGCTCTCTCTCTCTCCGAGAGTATTGAGCCTTTACACTGCATGGGAGTACTTCGACATATATTAGTATAATAATACAGATCAAAAGAATTTAACAATAAGGAATGAGTAATTACCATAAAATTGATACTATTTACTTGATATATCTATTATGCAATATGAATACGTTTATTATTGGTTTATTATGCATGTGAGAATATTGAGTATCACATAATCTCATTAAGGTAAGGAACAGCCACAGCCTCCCATTACAGAAGCCCAATCTATTCAAGATAAGGAGTAGAACAAAGGTTTGCAAGCTAAGAAAATGTCTTTTTTTTATTGATTTAATAGATTTTTTTTTCAAGGTAAGACGAAGAGATATACTGGGAAGCAAAGACCTCCTATTTGGGGTCTTTGAAAGAGGCATTGAAGGGCGGCTAAGGAAAACTATGAATCCACCAGAGAGGCTCGTCTTATTAGGATCAAAATCGAAGAAACCAACAAAACCCAAGAAGAGGGGTGGGAAAGAGCAACAAAGGTATGTTTTATTTCTCATTATTTGTATCTTGATTCTAAATTTGTCTATTTCTTATTGTTCATAGATTTGTATTTGAGTTTATGTTACATGAGTACATAAGTAGCTATTTGGATCTAGTTTATATTCTATGTTGCTGGATTGCTCAGGAGTGGTTGACTTTTGCTTCCTTATTTGAGAGTAAATATATTGTTAACATAATAACCTATTCCTTGATATTTAGACTATGGTTACAAAAGTGTACTAGGAGATGTAGTGTTTTGAGAGCCAAAACCAAATTTAATTGATGTTTTTAAACTCATGAATCCACATCTGTATCTGTACACTATGGTCATAGGTACCTAATGGTTACTTTGGTCAATTTATTTTTTCCCCCCAACAAACAAGATTTGGGTCTGGGATTGGTTCCTAATTTGAGAATAAATATATTGTTAACATTATGACCTATTCCTCGAGATTTAAATTATGGTTACGTAACTGTACTAGGAGATGTAATATTTTAAGAGCTAAAACTGAATTTAATTACTTTGTCATTTAACTCATGAATCCAGATTTGTACGTTGTAGTCATACGTACTTTGGTCAATTTTTTTTCTCCAACAAACTAGATCCGGAATTGGTTTTTAGGGGGGGTCAATTTTTATTTTTTTCTTTATTAAATTAGATCCGGATGTGGAATTATTTATTTATTTATTTATTTTAGAATTCCTGCCATTTGTTTTCTTTACTCAAACATTATTACTTAACTATGATGCAAGGATGATAACGGCTGAGGCAACAAGTTGCTCAAAAGGATCTCTTGTTCTTCCATCAAATATTCTGTTATGGATCTTTTTATTTTTATTTTAAAATTTTATTTTGTAAAATACCATGCTATGATTTTTTTTTTGTTGAGAAAGTCTGAAATTTTATTAATTGGCATCAGTAAAAATTACAGCAGCACAATTTGCTTCTTTATAAGTATATACGACACAAACCCCAGTGTGAAAAGATAATAAACTATGAACATCTCTAATAAGATTATCAAATTCAGTAGATCTTGACGGATAGATGTTAACAGCCTTAAAAATATACAAGGCATCTGATTCTATGATAGTCAATGGTAAACCTACATCAATAGACCATTTCAGGCTCAGATCCATAGCTTTAGCTTGTGCTTCTTTTGGAGTAATCCTCATGAAAGTGCACTTCTTTGAAAAAGTAACAACCTCACCTTTATAATCACATCCAACACCAAGAGTAGCATCAGTAGGAGATAAAGCGGCATCAAATATTCATCTTGAAACAACCCATTGGAGGAGGCACCAATTTTTGGTTACGTTGACTGGGAGGACTGTTGGTTCTTTTTAAGTTACTTTACTATGGATCTCTGTTCTCAGAGAACTTTTAATGGTGAATTTTTACCCATTTGGGTTTGAATTTTTCCATTACTTGTTTAAGCTTATTTTTCTGGTTGCATAATTGCAAGTAAAACTGGCTATCGATGATGATTCAATGCCCATCGAGCGAATTTCCAGTAGGCACCAATTTTTGATTACATTGATTGGGAGAACTGTTGGTTCTTTTTAAGTTACTTTACTATGGATCTCTGTACTCAGAGAACTTTTAATGTAGAATTTTTACCTGTTTGGGTTTGAATTTTCGCATTACTTATTTAAGCTTATTTTTTTGGTTATATTACTGTAACTAGAACTGGCTATCGTTGTTGATTTGGTACCCATTGAGTTAATTTCTAGTAACTAATTTTGCTGCCATCGATTGACCATGACTAGTTCAAAGAAGATGGATGAAAAATAGAATAATATTGAGCATATTTATTAAAATCTCAAGATGGATGAGATCAGATTATTGAAAAAAAAAGTTGACCAAAATAACCAGTGGTCCACCATATTGACACAATATACATATACAGATTTGGATTCATAAGTTAAATGACAAAGTAATTAAATTCGCTTTTTTATCATTATATTTCAAGTTAATCGACAATTTCTATTAAATATTATTTTTACATATGCAAAATTAAAAAAAAATGATGAGTAAAATTAGTACATTTTTGAAACTGGAGCTGTATCTCCAGATCGGGAGTCGTATACTTCTTTAAATCATTTACGGTTTTATGTTTTATTTTTCGTTAGTATTGGCGTATACACCGTATTGTTTTAATTGTCTATCTCTACTCTAAGAATAAGTTTTAATTATCATTATATTTCATGGTATTCGACAATTTATAGTAATTGATATTATTTTTTACATATTTAAAATATAAATAAAAAAATGATGAGTAAAATTAGTGCATTTCTAGAATAGAGTTGTACCCCTGATTCTTGAATCTTGTATTATTATAGGTTATTTACAGTTTTATGTTTTATTTTTTGGCAGTGTAGGAGGTATTGTTTTATTTTTCTCTCTTCTCCGAGAATAAGCTATTCTCTTCTCCGAAAATATTAGAGTTCTCTTCAGTCGAATCTTAGACCTGTTGACCTCAACTCTGGTGCTCCATTGGCCTAGTCCACAACCTCATAGGTTCGTCTCTCTCTGGAACCTCTGATCTTTTGATATCTATTAAGCTGTATGAGTTTTTTTGCTCTTTTGGTTCTTTTGTTTATTTGGGTCACCATATTTTTGTATAATTTCCTTAGAGACCATTGATTGTGTGTTTTAAGTACTTAGAGTAAGTAAATATTATAGGCATGACCAATGGATATGATAACGGATTTTGTTTGTTTGGGTTACCATCTGTTTGTGCAATTGCCTTAGAGACCATTGATAGTGTGTTTTGAGAACTTAGAGTAGGTAAATATTATAGGCATGATCAATGCATATGATAATGGATTAAGGGTTGCTCTTAGCCCTTTATTTAATTGTTTGAATGGTCAATTTTCTTCAGTACTAATTAATGTTAAAAGCTTGCTCTGTTCTTATCTATGCTTCTATAATAAGTGGCTCTTTATATGCTTAGCTAAGGTTATCTCATCCTCTTGATTCATAAATATTACGAAGCTCTGTATGCCTACTAGACTTCTTCAAGATTCAAGAGCATATGTACTTTTTTTTATAGGTTGTTTTATAGTTCCTGATTTATCAGGAGTTTATGTTCTTGGAATGTATTTATCTCTTCTAAAATATATAGAAGAGATAAGAACTTACGTTTGGGGGACCGCCTTGCTAGCACATCTTATGTGCTCATTGGATGACACTCATTTTGACAATAAAAGAAGTATACAAGGGAATGCTTATGTTCTAATGGTGAACATTTTTTTTCCCCTAAAAGATACAAATTTTAGTGTCATCATATGAATCATTATTTCTTCCTTATATTTTTATTTTACAGATTTTTTTCATGGAGTATGTTCCGCGGCTTGTCAACAAGCTTTACCTAAGACTTTCCCTTTATATTTTTATTTTGCAGATTTTTTTTATGGAGCATGTTCCAAAGCTTTTCAACAAGAGTCTTGGTCTTGGAAATGGAGATTCGAACTCCACATATGCTTTCTCTAAGACTTTTTCTTTATTTATTGGGTGGTCCCGGATGCTTAATAAGCCCTGGGAGTTGTAAATGTAATTGACTAGAATAATCAAATGCAATCTAACTATCGAGATTATTTATGTAATTTGAATAGGAGATATTAGAATGTTATTTTCAAATACAAAAAGAGTCTCTATTCTCATTTTAAGAAGGAAAAAAAATCATTTTAATTGTTGAAGTGACTAATGTAATATTTAAATGGAAAAACTAAATTGTATATATGGCCCCGTTTGGTTCGTTTATATTGAATGTGTGTATTTGAATGGAAATTTTGGAATGTGTTATAATTGGAATGAGAGACATTTGAATGGAAAAAATAGTGGAATGTGTTATAATTAAAATGAGAGCATTAGAATGGACAATTCAAAAATACCTCTCCCCCTCCTTTCTCATTCAAGACACAAAAAAACCATTCCAATGGTTAATTTTTCTAACGGACCATTTGAATGGAAAAACTAAATTATTGAAACAAATACACATTTTAAAAGATCATTTGAATTGAAAAACTGAAATTATTGAAATAAACACTCATTCAAATGAGTTTTCCATTCTATTGGAATAGAATAGTTGAAATAAACGTGTCGACACCCCTAGCGATACTACGCATAACATACGTAGGAAAGATAGGTAATGCTGATTCATTAACCTTGGAAAAGCGAAAAGTAGAAGAAAAATTTAAACTTTCTATTTAGTTCTGAAAACACTTTTGTGATACATCTTTTTAACATTACAGAAATATTTATAGTCTGTACAATACAAAATATGATTTTACTACTTTTGATGACTCCCACAGGGTCAACTATATACATATACATATCAAAAATATATATAAGTTCCCAAAATGTCTTTCTTCTTCAAAACTGGTATATGAACTGCATTGGAGTGGAACAGCTCAGCCAACCTCACTTCTTGTCCTAATCATCTGTATCACAAGAATTAAATGAGCAATAGCCCAGTAAATGGAAATCCATGCATGCTTATAATTATTTTTGCACTTGAAACTCATTTAGTCTTTGTACTCTTAATTGCCTTGGAAAATATTAACATTTAAATCATGTTTGGGCCCCCTCCTTGATATAGTTCTTAACTCAGTGACATAACAGGCATCCACTTAATAAATAATATAATATTTGAGGCTTACCCTGTCTCAGAATTCACCTCAAGGGATTTGACCTCCCTCTTGTTTGGCTTACCCTGTCATGGATTTACCCTCAAGGGATTTCACCACCTTTACCCACTAGATCAGCATGCTAAGAACCATACCCCTCTTTAAAATAAACAACATCTGGGTAAAGACTCTTTATTCAAATCATTGCCTGTAATTCATTATTTTTTGCACGAAAACATGACATGCCTTATGAAAATGCTATGAATACAGATATATGTCAAATTCAATTCAATGTCATAATTAACCACCTTTCACATATATACAATCATATACATATGTTCTTGTGATGCTAGAGTGGAATTTCTACTTACCTGGTATCCAGGAAATTAAATGAAAGTGAAAGACAGATTCCTTTCTCCAAGAAGCTCGATGTACTTAAATTCCTGATCATAACATTTCGATTAATACCCTTTTCATTGTTTACTCTTAAGTACCTTTTCTTATGAACACATCATGTAATTAGCAACTAACTGTTACATCTATTGACAATAATACTTCTTATCATTTCTTTTCTATTTCTAAACATGTATTTCCTAGTAATCATAATGGTAGTAAGCTTATCATACTTATGAACACAAGTCCAAGAATGATGATAATATTACTCATCTAGTCTACATAATCTAGCTAAATCCATCAGTTTCCTTATGTCTTCTCACTCATTTCTATCTTTTACCTTATGTATCACCAATACAGGCCAGCTCCTTATATTCCCTCACTAATTTTCATCTTTTACCTATTGTAGTACCATTACACGCCAGCTCCTCATGTTTCCTCACTAGTTTCTTTATCTTTTACTTATTATAGTACCATTACACACCAATCATAAGACTATAAGGTGTTATTGTAGTTTATAGCTTGTTAGATCATTAAAGTGAGCTCTAAACATCATAACCCACTCATATGTACAGATCAACTCTTTTAGAAGTTTTAAATGGAGTATTCTACTTATTAGGTCAAGAACCAACTCTAATAGCACATATCTAGTGATAAGTGTAAAAGTAGACTTCTAATAATAAAATCATCGTATATATATAACCTATAAATAAAATCTACTCATCTGTTTTAGAAGCAACAGCTACCCTATCAATAAACTTGTGAAGCTGCCACTAGAACAAGGAAGGGTACACGAAGGGGAGAAAAGAGGGATGGGAGGCTTCAGCTGTTAGAGAAAACAAAGAGACACATCAAGGAAAAGAAAGAAGAGGCTTCGGCTGTTTAGGGAAAAGAAAGAGAACCAGGAAGGGGAAGAGATGGGGAACTTGAATTTCAAATAGTCCAACATATCTTGGGCTTAGCTTTCCTTTCTTTCCAAATCTCATCACGCCCTTCATTAGAGAAACTTTCAGGAAAACATGATCGCTAACATCGAATTCCACCTCCCTTTTTTTCTTATCAGTATACTTCTTTTGTCTATCCTGAACTATCCTCATTCTTGCTCGAATCTTTTTTACAACCTCTGCGGTTTGTTGAACCTGTTCTGGACCCAATAACTTTCTTTCTCTAACCTCATCTCAATGAACAGGAGACCTACACTTTCTTCCATATAAAGCTTGGTAAGGAGCCATTTCAATCGTTGCTTGATAGTTATTATTGTAGGTAAACTCCACCAAAGCTAGATACTTGTCCCAGCTTCCTTGAAAATCCAGTACACAAGCTCGGAGTAGGTCTTCTAAAATCTGGATTACCCTTTCCGATTGTCCATCGGTCTGTGGATGATTAGCTGTGCTGAATGCTAACTTAGTTCCCAGAGCAGCATGCAGACTTTTCCAGAAAATAAAAGTGAACTTAGATCTCTATCAGAGATAATGGATACAGGTACTCTATGAAGTCTAACAACTTCCTGTATGTACAGTCGAGCATACTGATCCATATTATAGGTTGACTTAACTGGAAGAAAATGAGCTGACTTTGTTATTCTGTCCACGATCACCCATATAGAGTTAAATCCTCGTTGTACTCTCGGTAAACTAAGAACAAAGTCCATTATGATATTTTCCCATTTCTATTCTGGAATCGGTAGAGGTTCTAACAATCCAGCTAGTCGTTGATGTTCAGCTTTGATCTGTTGATAAGTCAAGCATTGAGCCACAAATTCTGCTACATTCTTTTTCATATTAGTCCACCAATAATGTTGCTTCAGATCTCGGTACATTTTAGTGCTTCCTGGGTGAATGAAATAAGGAGTGCAATGAGCCTCAGTTAAAATCTCTTTCTTGATCTCATCCTTGTCAGGTATACACAATCTTCCTCTAAACTTCAAGGCTCCATTCTTTGAAATCAAAAATTCGGCTCTTTTTCCTTCCTCCACTTCTTTCTTTAACTGAATCACATATGAATCTTCTTGTTGGCTTTCTCTAATTCTTTCCAAGAGCGTAGGTTGTAACACAAGAGCAGATAATCTGGCTGTTACATCTTCGATAGGAATGATCTCTCTTTCTATTCCTTGTGGATCTCTTAAAATCGGTTTCTGCTCATCTAAAACCGTAGCAATAGACTTTCTGCTCAAAGCATCAGCTACCACATTCGCTTTGCCTGGATGAGAATTGATCATAAAGTCATAGTCTTTCACTAATTCCAACCATCTCTGCTGTCTCATATTCAACTCTTTCTGGGTGAAGAAGTATTTGAGAATTTTATGATCCGTGTATATTTCACACTTCTCTCCGTATAAGTAATGTCTCCAAATCTTCAATGCAAAGACAACAGCAGCAAGCTCTAAATCATGGGTTGGATATTTCTTTTCGTACTTCTTAAGTTGTCATGATGCATAAGCTATTACCTTTTCATTCTGCATCAACACACAACCCAAGCCATTTTTAGAGGCATCACTGTATACAATGAATCCTCCAGATCCTGATGGTATAGTAAGCACAGGAGCTGTAATTAATTTTTACTTTAAAGTCTGGAAACTATCTTCACAAGTGTCTGACCATTGGAATTTAGCATTCTTTCTTGTTAACATGGTCAATGGAGTAGCTATCTTCGAAAATCCTTCAACAAATCTTCGATAGTAACCAGCCAATCCTAAGAAACTTCTAACTTCTGACACAGTGGTCGGTCTAGGCCAGTTACTTACTGCTTTCACTTCACCTGGATCTACCAAAATTCTATCCTTAGATACAACATGCCCTAGGAAAGTCACTTATTCCAACCAAAATTCACACTTCTTAAATTTGGCGTATAGTTTCTTTTCCTTCAAAATCTGCAAAATGACCCTTAAATGTTCTTTATGCTCCTCCTGTGACTTCGAGTATACCAAGATATCATCAATAAACACGATGACAAACTTATCAAGAAACTCCTTGAAAACTCTGTTCAACAGATCCATAAAAGCAGCAGGGGCATTTGTTAACCCAAAAGGCATTATTAGAAATTTATAATGACCATACCTAGTTCGAAATATCGTTTTCTGCACATCCCCTTCCTTAATCTTCAACTGGTGGGATCCTGACCTCGAGTCAATCTTAGAAAATACCAAGGCTCATTCTAGTTGATCGAACAAGTCATCAATTCTTGGTAATGGGTACTTATTCTTAATAGTTACTTTGTTCAGCTCCCTATAGTCTATGCACAGCCTCATAGTACCGTCTTTCTTTTTCACGAACAATACTGGAGCACCCCAAGGTGAATGACTAGGACGTATAAATCCTTTGTCTAACAAATCTTGTAACTGCACCTTCAACTCCTTTAATTCAGCTGGGGCCATTCTGTACGGTGCTTTCAAAATAGGAGCTGTCTTGGGTAAAAGATCAATAACAAACTCGATTTCTCTATCTAGAGGCAAGCCTGGTAGATCTTCTGGAAACACCTCTAAGAATTCTTGAACCATGGAAACATCTTCAGGCTTTAGATTCTGTTCTACTGTAGTATCCACCATGCTAGCCAAGTACCCAATACAACCCTTATTTAACATCCTCCTAGCTTTCATTGCAGAAATCACTTGTAGCTTTCCCTGCCTTGGAACACCATTGAATACAAATTGTTCCTCCCCTAGTGGCTGAAACTTAACTTGCTTCTGATTACAATCAATAATAGCATGATACTTTGTCAACCAATCCATACCCAATATTACATCAAAGTCTTATATATTTAGTACTACAAAATCAACATATAAATTTCTCCCATCAATCAGAATCTGGCACGCCCTTAAAATTTGATTGGTAATGATTTCATCCCTAGATGGAATTGTCACACTATAATTCACTTCCAAATACTCAGGAGTTGTACCCAATTTTCTCACAAATGCATTCGATGCAAATGAATGTGTTGCGCCAGAATCTATCAATGCATTAGCAGGAACACCAGAAATTAAGATCTTACCCTCTACTACTGATGGGTCATATGCTGCTTGTTCTGCACTCATTGTATACACTCGTCCTTGAACTTTCTTCTGATCTCCTTGCTGAAGCATGGGACAATCTTTAGAATAGTGACCCACCTTGTGGCATTTGAAGCACTGATTGGTTCCCTTGAAACATTCTCCAGTATAAAACTTTCCACACTTGGTGCAAGTGGGTTTAGTTGAGGTGGCACTTGATTCTATTCTAGGTCGCTTTGCATTTCCAGGTCTCTGTTCATTTTTCTTTTGCTCTCCTTGTCTCCATTGCCCACTTCTTGCCATAAAAGCTGCTTTCTTCTCATTCAATATCTTGAGTTGAACTTGTTCCGCCTTGAGGGCCATGTCTATCACCTCGCTAAATTCTGTAACCCTCGCTACAATTACATCCCTGGAAATGTTTCTCCTTAATCCCTTTAGGAAGTACTCAACTTTCTCTTTGTTATCATTCATAATCCATGGGACAAACCGAGATAATTCCTCATATTTTCTAATGTACTCCCCTACCGGTCCATTCCCTTGTTGCAGATGCAGGAACTCCTCAACTTTTGCTGCCCTCGCAGTGTTGTTGAAATATTTATGGTAGAATAACTCTTTAAAGCTATCCCACATCAGATTCTGGACAGCGGGCGTTACTCTAATAGTCTCCCACCAGTTGCGGGCTCCCATCTTCAGCATATATATGGCACACGACACTCTATCCTCATCACTGAGTTTCATATATTCAAAGATAACCTCCAAGGATTTTATCCATTCCTCTGCTACATATGGATCAGCTCCACCCACAAAATCTATAGGATGTTGCTTCCTAAATCTCTCATAGCTTGGCTCAGAATTTTTTTGTCTCACAGGAATCACTGGAGGTTGTGGTTGGTTGTGGTTTCTCTCTAACATGAGCCTCATCTGTTCCATCTGTTCATTGTGTATTCTTGTTTGCTCCCTAATCAAATTCGTCAGATTTTCAACTATGTGACCCAAATCTGGCTCAACTCAGGGTCTTTGAGCTTCTTGCTGCCTTTCTTCTTCTTGTTGAGCACTAGCCTCTTGCTGTCTTTCTTCTTCAGGTTGAGTTCTAGCCCTTCTTTTAGGAAGCATTAATCCCTTTCTTTTTCTAGCCCTTCTTTTAGGAAGCATTAATCCCTTTCTTTTAAGGGTCATTACTTCTGTGTAGTGCCCTTTCCATGATTTATTTTTATCACCAGCCAATAATAGACACATGCAACAATTATTTATGCACAATTAAGAAATTTAAGCACGAAGGTAAGTAAACATACCAGTTGGCCGAGTCACCCTTTCAATACATGTTCATATGCCTTTTCCTAGTTGTCTACAGAAACGTTCTAACCTTTGCTCTGATACCAACACTGTCGACACCCCTAGCTATACTACGTATAACATACGTAGGAAAGCTAGGTAATGCTGATTCATTAACCTTAGAAAAGCGAAAAGTAGAGGAAAAATTTAAACTTTCTATTTAGTTCTGAAAACACTTCTGTGATACATCTTTTTTACATTACACAAATATTTACAGTCTGTACAATACAAAATATGATTTTACTACTTTTGGTGACTCCCACAGGGTCAATTATATACATATACATATCAAAAATATATATAAGTTCTCAAAATGTCTTTCTTCTTCAAAACTGGCATATGAACCGCATTAGAGTAGAACAGCTCAGCCAACCTCACTTCCAGTCCTAATCATCTGCATCACAAGAATTAAATGCAATAGCCCAGTAAATGGAAATCCATGCATGCTTATGATTATTTTTGCACTTGAAACTCATTTAGTCTTTGTACCCTTAATTGCCTTGGAAAATATTAATATTTAAATCATGTTTGGGCCCCCTCCTTGATATAGTTCCTAACTCAGTGACATAGCAGGCGTCCTCTTAATAAATAATATAACATTTGAGGCTTACCCTGTCTTGGAATTCACCTCAAGGATTTGACCTCCCTCTTGTTTGGCTTACCTTGTCTTGAATTTACCTTCAAGAGATTTCACCACCTCTACCCACTAGATCAGTAAGCTAAGAACCATACCCCTCTTTAAAATAAACAACATCTAGGGTAAAGACTCTTTATTCAAATCATTGCTTGTAATTCATTATTTTGTGCACGAAAACATGACATGCCTTATGAAAATGCTATGAACACAGATATATATCAAATTCAATTCAATGTCACAATTAACCACCTTTCACATATATACAATCATATACATATGTTCTTGTGATGCTAAAGTAGAAATTCCACTTACCTGGTATCCAGGAAATTAAATGAAAGTGAAAGACAGATTCCTTTCTCCAAGAAGCTCGATGTGCTTAAATTCCTGATCATAACATTTTGATTAATACCCTTGTCATTGTTTACTCTTAAGTACCTTTCCTTATGAACACATCATGTAATTAGCAACTAACTGTTACATCTATTGACAATAATACAACCTATCATTTCTTTTCTATTTCTAAACATGTATTTCCTAGTAGTCATAATAGTAGTAAGTTTATCATACTTATGAACATAAGTCCAAGAATGATGATAATATTATTCATCTAGTCTACATAATCTAGCTAAATCCATCAGTTTTCTTATGTCTTCTCACTCATTTCTATCTTTTACCTTATGTATCACCAATACAGGTCAGCTCCTTATGTTCCCTTACTAATTTTCATCTTTTACCTATTGTAGTACCATTACACGACAGCTCCTCATGTTTCCTCACGAATTTCTTTATCTTTTACTTATTGTAGTACCATTACACGCCAATCATAAGACTATAAGGTGTTATTGTAGTTTATAGCTTGTTAGATCATTAAAGTGAGCTCTAAACATCATAACCCACTCATATGTACAGATTAACTCTTTTAGAAGTTTTAAATGGAGTATTCTACTTATTAGATCAAGAACCAACTCTAATAGCACATATCTAGTGATAAGTGTAAAAGTAAACTTCTAATAATAAAATCATCATATATATATAACCTATAAGTAAAATCTACTCACTTGTTTTAGAAGCAACAACTACCCTATCAATAAACTTGTAAAGCTGCCACTAGAACAAGGAAGGGTACACGAAGGGGAGAAAAGAGGGATGAGAGGCTTCAGCTGTTAGAGAAAACAAAGAGACACATCAATGGAAAGAAAGAGGAGGCTTCGGCTGTTTAGGGAAAAGAAAGAGAACCAGGAAGGGGAAGAGATGGGGGACTACTATGGCTGCTAGGGAAAAAGAAAACCTGGAAGAGAGAGAGATGGGGGAACGGCTGGAGCTAAGGATTCAAGGGTTTGAATGTTAAGGATGGCTATCTACTTATAATACAACTTGAGGTTCAGCTACTTGGTGACACAATTCCCAAGGTTTCAGAGCATTTATTTACTTTATCATTAGCCTAAGTATAAGTTAGATTAAAAGCAAGTTGTAGATGTTTATCCTTTTACTTACACGTTACCCCATGAGTCAAGGCTTGTCTCTTATTTGGTCAATAATTCAGGTATAAACCGGTTTAGGGCTTGGGAATGCACATAATAGTTGTCTCTAGAATATTATAGCTATATGCTTAAACAAATACCCATGGATCAGATTAGTTTAATACCATGGCTATCAAAGTGTGTGTAATCTTGTCCCTTACTTAAAAGATAAAAGAACTTGGTTAATTAGCTAAAATTTTCGTAGCCTATACCTAAACAAGTATTTAAGATAAGTTTCAGCTCCCTACTTAACTAGAAATTCAAGAAATTATCAATTAAGCACTTCCATTACCCATATTTTCGTAGCCTACTCCTACATAAGAAATTAAGATGAATTTCAGCTACCTACATTACAAAAAACTAAGGAAATTGTCAATTAGGTACTTCTATTACCCATACACACATCAAGCATTCTAAGGTTCTTGAATCAATCTTTCACTGCACATGTACACTCCAAAAATTTAGTCAATCAGTTAGGAAACTTGAATTATAATAATAAACATAGATTTCAACCTATTTGTATGTAGGAAAAGAAATGCACTTTTTAATTAGCATATCATAAGGTATATTGTTGAAAAGTATACTAGTGAGGATTTCTGGGTACTATGACAAGTAAAGACTTAGTTTAGAGTCAAATTTTAAAACTAATCATGAAACTATGAAACTTAGATGCAAGGATGTTTATTAGTGGCACTTATGAGAACTTTGGGCACTACAAACCGGGCCTGTCCTTAGAATAAAGCTGCCTAATAAACAGTC
>JXTC01000793.1:63274-73541 GCA_002914845.1 Trema orientale
CACTGTAAAATATCTTAAAACGTAATAAAGGTTAACAATCATAATAATTTAAAATCAAAACTTAAAGGGACATGCAAACATGGCACTAATATAAATAAAAATACTATATGATCACGTTATTATTAGCTGTTTAATTATGTGAGGAATTGGGTGTCACTTAAAAATTTAGGATATCACAATTTCGTTTGTGAACTTTATGTTTTGTATAGTCATGTCTTGTTGGTATTTTCTTTTAGATACCCAATCTGGTAATAACATAATAAGCTAGTTCACTACCAAGCCAATAAAATTTTATAAAATGATTCATATAATATCATATGTATAATAATCAAACAATGTCATTGACAAAATATTAATAACACATCCACTGTACCTTGAGCAAAGAGCATTTCACAAGTAAAAGTTCAGATTGCTCGAAATTGAGGTAAGTAACATTTCACCTGCAATGTAAGAATACTATATGGATTGTGTTAACTATGTGATTATTGTGTTACATACCTCAATAAAATACATACATTTCATTGCACATATGGCATAAAAGTATTTTCAGTTTAAAATTACGTTATGTTTTTATGAGACTTTGATTTTAAAAAAGAAAAAGTTTTGTGTACTATGTTACTTAGAAAGTTAGGGTAGACAGGGGATGTGTGGAGCCGGCATCCCAAATATGTGAAATTTGTGCCCTTAATCGGTTAGATCTGAATATGAATCAATATGTTTGCAACATAGGGATGACCTGTGGTGTACACTGAGGTTGATATGATTTTTGTATAAAGACCTCCCTGTTGTTTATGTTGTGCCCACTTATATTACGTTATGTTATGTTTTGCAGCTCAAGTTTAGTGTTCTAACTAGGCAGTGTAGTACACAAAGGGCCCTATATTTAGTTATATATATTTTTTTTAAAAATGTCATACATAATGTAAGTTACTGAGTCATCACTCACTAGTTCTTACATTGCAGCTAATGATCATTGATATTCGAGCAAGTGGGTAGAAGCCGGACTTTAATCTTGATTGTGTATATGGACATTTCAATAAATTGTGGGTGCAAGATTTTGTTTTGTTGTTGTTGTGAATAAAGAAAGAATGAGTGATTTTGGACACTTGTCTGTTTCCCAATATCGCTTGTAATATATATATATATATATATATATTATTTAATGAAAGTTTCCTCTTTTCTGAAAAAAACTAAAAATTCTTATTTGCCCACAAAATTTTCTCTATTTACTATTATTATATATTATATTAATATTTTACCTTTTATAAAGAGGTTAACATTGCCTAAATTATCACAATTTATTTATCAAAATCTACATACGTAAGAGTTAAAAATTTCGGGATGTTTCACTAAAGATCTGAGCCAGAGGTGAATAACAATGTGACATACACTCCTGATGAGATAGCCATTTATGCGAGGCGAGTGGGAAACTATGAGCCTCCATTGTTTTATGGAACACATTCAATGCATGTATTTGATTGGACTGGTTATACAAGTAGGATTTTTAGAATCACAGCTGTATGAGGTCCACTTAAGTTAGACATAGCTAGATTATATTTGAGAGGAAAGGCTTCCCAGTGGTTTGATAGAAGATGTACAAATCCTATATTTGTAGACGGAATCAGTTCGGATTTTTCCTTGAAAGAGCCTTTAGGCCATCCTTTAAGATTTCTATGTGGGAGAGTCAGATTAGTACTTTGAATGCTGATGAGACCGATGCTACCGAGGAGGAAGTATTTGATGATGAGGAAACTTAGGAGGATCTGGACGGAGATCTTGAGGAAGATTCAGAGAAACTTTTGTAAACTAGGGGTATTAATCTAGTTCTGTAGATGTGTAAACTTTTGTATATAGTTTGAGGCTATGGTACTTAATTTTGTTGTATATAGTAAGTGCTCAATATTGTATATAGTGCTCTTGTTCTTAATGTATATAGTGTTCTCTTTGTATATATTGAAGTATGATGACTTAGGTTTTTGTTTGAATGTTACATTGCAAGTTTTAATAATGTGTTCTTGTTTATAGTAGCAGACACACACAAACCACGCATAGAACACAATGCCACCTTGTAGGACTGTAACAAGGAGTTAAACTCAGGTTGAAGGTTCCTAAGCTGAGGTTAATCAACTTATGATGGCGACAAATAATGAAATAGATGAGCTACGACAAATGGTTCAACAACAAGCTGAATCATTGCAAAAACAAGTAGAAGATTCCAGAGTTAGAGTAGAAGTGAATACTCGTAGGTAGAATGAAATGTTCGAAACTTTTATGCGGCGAATTCCTGCTAGACAAGGAGAACCAGTGCAATTGCCGCCTATGGCCGAATAAGAAGTGTCACTACCACTAATTACGAAACCACCACGAGTAGCGCAACGATCACAACCAACTGTAGAACAACAACAACCACCATCAGTACCACTACAACCACTAGCTGCGATACCTAGTGAATCATGGACAATGAAACTAGTATCAGAAAGACTTGTGAAGAAAAATCCGTCAATTTTTTAGGGAACTAGTGATCCCTTTGTAGCTGAAGAGTAGATTAGCATGCTAGAAATGATCTTTGAATTTATCCAAATTAGGGAGACAAAGAAAGTAGCATGTTTTACATATATACTAAGGAATGATGCTAGAATTTGGTGGGATGCTATGAACTTGTA
Source organism: Trema orientale (assembly GCA_002914845.1). NCBI lineage: Eukaryota > Viridiplantae > Streptophyta > Magnoliopsida > Rosales > Cannabaceae > Trema > Trema orientale. The sequence goes on from JXTC01000793.1 coordinate 65,938, forward strand.
GCGAGAATGAGTTGAACTGAATTCTTGGTTGAGTTTAACAATAAGTACTATAGCAAGGCAGTAATAGACCATACGGTAAATGAGTTTACCAAATTGAAACAGCGAAATATATCAGTATTGAAGTATGTGAAAAAGTTTGATCAACTGTCTCAATACGCACTAGGCGTGGTAACTACAGAAGCAAGTAAGATGTGGGGATTCTTGAACGGCCTTTGTCCCAGCTTAGCTGCTTTGATAGACACAGGAAAAGAAGGATCAGAATCATATACTGATGCAGTGGGTCATGCAATACACTAAGAGTCATGGCAGGAACCTGAAAAGAAAAACATTTGGGGCTTAGAAAATCCAGGATTTTGTGGACAAGGTTCTGGTCGACTGCAATTTCGAGGAAACTAGCGTAATAAAAGGAATATAGGTGGAAGATTCCAAAAATATGGACAAAATAATTCTAGGAGATCTAATTACCAAAGTAGGCAGTGCCAGGATAATAGTGGTAATAACAACAACAAGAGAATAAATGGGCCTGGAAATAAGAGAAGATTCGACCTGTCTGGATCTATCAAGCAAGCTCGCAAGGATTTTGAGTTAAGGCCCTATTGCAATTAATGTAGGCGACGCCATCTTGGGAACTATGGAGAGGTAAATCGAAATTGTTACAGCTGTGGAGAGCCTGGCCATTTTGCTCATAAATGCCCTGAACAGGAAAAAACGGAGTAGAAGCAAGGACATGCAAGGGTGTATAATTTGACCCAGGGAGAAGCTGAAGCAGGAACGTCTGACATGGCGGTAGGTCTGATTATTGCTGCATCTTTTATTATGAAGCTTGATGTTGTGCTTGAATTATTATTTGAGGCGGGTGAAGTCTCTTTACCCTCGTGTAAGGCTATAATGCCATCGTGTTGCCTTAAAACTGTACCTGTTAACATCGTTGGTCACGAGTTAACAATAGATCTCCTCGTATTAAAAATGGTTGATTACGATATTATACTAGGAATGGATTGGCTATCCAGAAATAATGGAACAATAATGTGTAAGAAGAAGAAGATCATTTTTCGACCATCGGAATGAGAAGTGTTTGAATTCGAAGGAACATCAAGAGGAAGTCGGTCGCCAATGATTTCAACTATAAAAGTAAGGAGAATGTTAGAAAAATGGATGCATGGGATACTTAGCTAGCATTATAGATATCACTAAGAAGACAAAGGTGCAACCAATTGACATGCGTGTTGTGTGTGCTTTTACGGATGTATTCCGAGAAGATTTACAAGAGTTACCGTCGGATCGTGAAATCGAGTTTGAAATGGAACTTCTACCCAGAACGGCCCTAATTTCAAAAGCACCGTATTGAATGGCGCCTATTTAACTGAAGGAGTTGAAGATTCAATTGCAGGAATTACTTGATAGGAAGTTTATTCGATGGAGCTATTCACCCTGGGGAGCACTAGTATTGTTCGTGAAGAAGAAAGATGGATCCATGAGAATGTGCATTGATTATCGTGAGCCGAATAATGAGAGAATTAAAAATAAGTATCCTCCACCTAGGATCGATGACCTATTCAACCAACTAAAGGGTGCGACATTCTTTTCTAAGACTGATATGCAGTCCATGTAGGAATTTGGACGTAACACTTAGGAAAATCATACATGCATGCAAATATGAAAAACACATGATCACATCATGAATACAGCGGAAAAATTAGCAGATTTAGGTTTTAAAATTTTTACATGAAAACAGTTTCCATAACCATAGAACATGCATATATCATTTACAGGATCATGTATAACATAAATGAAATCTAGATATATAAACCCCAGAGATGAGATTAAGGCTTACCTTTTATAGCGTGCTCCTTCTTGATCTCCTTGTTGATGGTGAACAAACCTCGAACCCTAGATCTTCTTGTCTATGCTCTTGCTCTTGCTTGATGAGGTGAGTGGGCACCAAGTTGAAACCTTCATTGAAGAACGATCAAGAACACCTTCTTAATCATATGGAACACCAGGATGTGAGATGAGATTATGAGATTGCAGGAAATTTTTTTCGCTCTCACTTAGCCTAGGTTGGCCGAATTCTCTCTCTCTCTCTTTGCCTTATGTGTGTGACTCTCTAAGAGTTACTATACAGTTTTTTCTCTCATATATCTTATTTATATGGGGCACAAAACTGCTAACCCTAATCCAACTAGGATTGGGCTTGTTCTCTAATTTGGGCTTTAGGTGTATTTTTATAAATATGTCTAACTAATGAAACTTATTTATAAAAATACCAACTTCTATGTAAAATCGTTATTTTACACAGTTTTATGAAATTAATTTCAAAAATACCACCAACCAATTAATGAGCTTTCTTAAGTTAGACAAGGGACCTAATGGATCTAAATAATCTAAGATCCAATAATATGATAAATACATAATAAGTCTTATTATAGTATATATATAAATATTATTAGTAAAAGGGACACTCCACTAAAGGTCCAATACTTCACTCTTAGATTAAATGTCATGCCTCTTACAGAGATTTAATCAACTAGCCTTGATTAACCGATCCATCTAGCATATTCTATACCACATATAGAATCCCCATACAATGCCATAGTTGGATAGGTGAAATTACCGTAATACCCCTCCAACACATATTTATCTTTAAGTTACCATCTTTCTATTAGGGAATAATGTTGTAGATAATTTTGTTCTCAATGGTCATTTAGACAAAATTATCAACCAATTCATAAAGTGAATACTAAGATCTTAAATTTAATTATTCCATGAATCTTGAAAGAACCTAAAGTGGTATTAATACATAGTGTCCTTAATTATTTGGTGTTCCCATCAATTCATAAGCCATAACCTCCAATATGCCAGAGTTCACCTCTAATTTCATAGAGGTTAGTCTTTTAACAAATCAAAAAGCTATAACCCATGAAAGCAAGTCCAGTCAAATATTAAGGATTAAGATCTACATGCTAAGAGCTAATTTGTGGTAATATAAGAATTGAGTTACGGCACTTCAATTCTTTATATTACCTAGTCCAGTTTAATACACATAACTTATTTATGTTGTACTAGTGTTTCTATCAGAAGTCACATACTTCAATGATTTGAGACATATCATTCCCATTGAGATAGACAAACACTACAACTGATAGTAAATAAAGTATTGCATCTTTATTTACTGATTGTGAACTAATTCATTTAGACTTAGATAAAATAACAAGTCTCCCCATAATTAACACTTAATCATGTTTGTTTCTTTATATACAAGTAAAGTCATAGAATCTTTTTCAGATAGATAAACTATTCAACAAAGACAGTTTAATCTAGCAAATATCATAATTGCATATAAGAGAAAATTGTTTATTCTAAAAAGGTAAAATTAGAAATCTGCTTTTTAGGACAAATATCCTAACAGTCCATGTGTAGGAGGGTGATCTACCAAAAATAGCATTCCAAAAACGCTATGGACATTATGAGTTTTTTGGGATGTCTTTTGGTGTCATGCCCAAGATTCTCACATGCATAATAAGCCAATAATAAACATGTTCATATTTCACGATAGACATATCATAAAACTATAGTCAATTTCAAGGTAAATTGCTTAAGCTGACTGTTAAATGCTTTAGATATGTAATATTGCACTAATATTTGTTGAAGTGCTCCTATGCAGTGCAAAGGCTCAGTACCCTCAAAAAGAGAGCTTGGTGTGTGAAAGGAACTAAGAATACATTTATGAATAGTAATGCTATAAGCACATGCATTAAAATCATATTTGTTGATAAGTTGGTCAAATAGTAATTTTTCGGTAAAATACATTTTTCACGCTTTTCGGAGTCAAATTCACTGTGCGTTTATGGCATTTTATTTGTCGGCCCCAGGTAACCACGAGGTGACAGTCATTATACTGAACTATGTTTAATTACACTAAGCTAGCTTAGATTCAGCTTAATCGCGTAATGTCATCTTTGTGTATTCTAATAATTAGGCATTGATACTTTATTTACATTATTAATTGGAGTCTAATTGACTTAGTTTTATGTTTAATGATTGGTTATGGGACTAGGTTACACTAGATTACAATAAGATTGGCCATATGGGATTATAGGTCAAAGTATGACTAGTTTTCACCTTCTAAGCTAGGTTTCACCATTTTGGTCTACACTTGGGTGTATAGGATAGACCAGCAATGTGGTGAGTATGCTAAGGATGTTTTAGAGCTAGACACATGAAAAGTAAGGTGCAAAATTGTGATATCCTAAATTCTAAAACGACACCCAGTCCCTCACATAATTAAGAGCTAATAATTTTCATACTAACATAAAATTTATTTTCATATATTAGTGCCATTTAGGTGCACTTAATTTTGAGTACTTGTATTACAATTTTCTTGTGACTATTAATGTAAATTATCTAAGTAATTTTGCAGTGAAATGCTCGGGACAAGCTGTTTGGTACGAATTTGACATGTCTTAATTTGATAACATTATAGAACTGCATGTTGGCACATACTAAATTGATTAATTTTCTTAGCGTCACAATATAAATATATACACGACTCCTTATTATTTTGAGCGTACTTTTAATTTCTTCATGTGTATAGATAATATTATTATTTTTTTTTTAAGTTGGTAATAAATGTATATATGTACATATAAATTTAATTATTCTAGACAATGACTTGTTATTTGTTCACCTATTCATTTTCTTTTATATATAAAATTAATGTAATAATAATGTGAAACGTGTCTTGTTATACTTTCTATGTTATAGAATTATTAATATAATTTTATTTCTATTTTTTTTTAAAAAAAGGAAGAAAAAAAAAAGAAAATTAATTATATAAACCGACTTGGAATAAGTCGGCAATTCCTTGTTAAATAGTTTTGTTTGTCTTCTTTCTTTTAGATTCATCTAAAATATTGTATCTCCTCTCTATCACCGACTAGAAAAGTCCTCTTCTTCTTTAATCATTCTCTCTACTCTCTCGTGCAACCGTATATCACCATTCCACCTTCACCTTCCTCTACTCTCTCTCTAAACTCAATTGTATTAAAAAAAAAAATGGTACAGCTATTAGAAGTACGAGCCTAATCCCCACTAGCTTCCAATTAGTAGTAGAAAAGTAAGTTTCTTTTCCTTTACTATAATAAGTTGGCAGGAAAAGTAATACCCCTTTCCATGATAATAATCATTGCTATGTACTTTACTTTTTGCTTTTCATGAAGATACTTGATATATATGTTAATTGGTCTTGTGTTTATAATTAATACCTATGAATTTATGTGACTTGCTATACGTTTACTGTTGTGTGAACTTTTATTTGTTCTGTGTATTTTTATGTATTAATTAATAGAAGAGTCCACCAATAAAGCTGAAAGTTTCGGTTGAATCTTATAATACCAATAGCTATCCTAGTTTCAATGAAAGTATATGAGTTTAACAGTATGTACACTTTTGATATTAATTATGAAAAAAAAATTAATTAATTAATTAAGTCTAAAGGATTTTATGTTTTTATAGTATTTATAAGTGGAGCATTTCATGGTTGGGATATTTAGATATGTTTTATTATTCACGTGCATGTGCTACTAGTTATGGTATTAACTTATAAGAATTTTTGTACATGTTTCCTTAGTCTTAAGCTCGTTCCGATTAGCTTGGAATCACACTTAGTCACTTTCAAGAGAAACCGAGTAAAAGAACACAAAAAGGTATAATAGCTCACATATCTCAATTTTAGGTACTACCGCACTTGATTGTTATTACTTTTCCTAAATTCTTGAATTGGTATTAGCATATTTTATAGAACTAGTTCTAGATTCTTTAAATGTATTGTGTATATTTATATACTCATCTAACTCCTTGTGTGTGTGATATTATTGCTTATTAATTACTATTGTACTTCGTCTGACTAAAATAAATAGATTCTTGGGGATTGCACTTAATTAATGGTTTTGATGAATTCTTTGAAACGTGTACTATACTGAGTTAGAAAAGACTAGATAATTGTTAGCCTTGAATGAGATCTTATTTTACACTAGTAGTACTTTTTGACTTTTATTTATTTATTTATTTTTTTCACTTGTATCTAAACGTAGTATATATCATATACTCCATGTGTTATATAACCAAAACTTAGAATTTGGTATCAATTATATATTTTGTAGTGCCTTTATTTTATTTTATTTTTTTGTGAACTAAACTATATAGTTTAATGAACAGCCTATACATGGAATTATATATCACTTTATTCTTTAGATTTTAAATAAGTTATCTATTAGTTCTATACTTGCCGATTATGTGTATTTCACTTGTCTTTTTATTAAAGTACAATTTTCATGTCTAATTGCCTTTTGGCTAATTTGTTTACGACTATTTAATTAGTACTTATTTAAGCATATAAAATTTCGGCAATTAGCATATTATCGAGCCAAAAATTTAAAGTGTCAATTCTTGTAGTTTTGCATGCTTAGTGACCAAATAAGTTGGTAATTGATAATATGATAGGATCATGTCAGTTGTACCTTGAGCGAAGAGCATTTCACAAGGAAATACGTAAAAGCTCAGATTCGAGGTAAGTAACGTCACACCTGCAATGTAAGAAATTCTCTGTTTCTGTGAATCTGTGGAATCTGTGAATGTGGAATTTTTGAATGTAGAATTTGTGCATATGTGTACATACATATCTGTTATTATGCTATACATGAGACATGAACACGTGGTGTATTTATATTGGCTGACGAGTATTGGTGAATAGGGTGTGGCGGGCTAGCGCCCAAATATGTGATATGGTTCCTTCGGGGACACTCTGGTTCCTTTGGGAATACTCTGGTCCTTTCGGGGACACTATGGTTCCTTCGGGAACACTCTAACGGTGGTATGGGGTGGACCTCTGCTGTACACAAAGGGGATTTTCTGGGGCTCGAGACCTCCATATAGCTCATGATATATTATATGTTCTCTGAGTGGCTCAGTATGCGATTCACAGTCTTGTTAGGCAATACAATATACACAGGGATCCCAATCATATCATTATCTGTTCTCTGTTATGTGCACTTTGCATTTGTATACGTTACTTACTGAGTTTTATACTCACAAATATTCTTACATTGCAGAGGTTACTGATATTACGTGAGTTAGAGGAGGAGTGCCGACTTTCTAACCGCGGCTTGTGTATGTGAGCATTTTGACGCTGTGGTTTTCTGACTGAGAATTTTGTATCTATTTTGAGTTTGCATACATTATGTATATTTTTCTGAGTGGTCTACTTTGTGAGTATGTATATACGTATACATCAGACTATGTATAATTATAAGTGGAGTTTTCCCTTTTTCTTCCTAGAAAGTTTAAAAAGTTTTAATTTTCCCCGATTTTATCAGTTTAAGTCGAGTGGCGCCTCCCGATCTCACTAAATATTTTTAAGAATATCCTTACGTGTGCGTGTGGGATCAGGGGATGTCACAAAATTCCCAAAATACCCCTTAGAACTTAAGTTATGCCATTTCTTAGTCATTTAGTATCACTTTTGGACCAAATCTGGTCATTTTCTTCTCTTTTCTCTCCAGCCACGACTTGAAACCCTCCAGCCACTATCTAAGCTTCTCTCAACT
>JXTC01000794.1:50294-61320 GCA_002914845.1 Trema orientale
TTGAGCTTTATGTGTATATATTGATCTTTACTACTAATTATATAAAACGTTAATGTCTACTATCTTGAATGGTGTAAATTTATGCTCATAGATCTATTTAACGTAGCCTCTTATTTACTAGAAATTGAATCTGAGAGGTTTAATTATTGTACCAGCTTGCATTATTATTATATGAGCATAATTATTCAAATAAGAAATAAAAGCTTACTGGAGAAATCTAATACTTGATGATCATGAATTATTATTTATATATATATATGCTATTTTGTGTGTAAGAAAATAGGTCCTCTGTGATGTTAAGTATACTTAGAGATATAGAATCAAATTATTCTTTCGTTCACTATTAGGATATGTTATGTATATATTAGTTGATATAATTGGTGACTGATTATATGATATCTTTAATAGTTATTTTCATTAGAAAATGATATTAAAAGGAAATTGGATGTCATGACTACGCCTTTAAGCACATCAAACTACTCTTGAAGGTGAAATCTACCTTTCATCTTACTTTTGTTCAAGGACCAAAGGTAAATGAAAATTCTACTCAAGTATCACAAGAACATATGCATATGATTGTATATATTAAAGGTGATATATCTATGACATTAAGCTTTATATAATTTAAAATATCTATGATATATCATTTTCATGAGGCATGTCATATTTTTACACACAAAATAATTATTTATAGGTTATAGTTTTAATAAAGAATCTTATATCCTAAATGTTATTTATTTTAAAGAGGGGTATGGTTCTTATCTTGTTGATCTAGTAGGTAAATATGGTGAAATCCCTTGAAGTTAAGTCGAAGACAGGGTGAGCCAACCAAGAGGGAGGTCAAATCCCTTGAGGTTAATTCCAAGACAGGGTAAGTGATGTAGCGGAAACAACTTATGAGAAAGATCTTTCAGAAAATTGGGAACAACCTACTATAGCCTGTTGATTCACTCACGAATACCAAGAAATAGGCTTCAAACAACCGTTGATTCTCACAGAATACCGAAAATTTGGGAAGAAAATAGATACTCTCTCTTGAATTTTATTAATCAATTCCAAACTTAAAACCTCCTCCTAGAAAGGTCTTATGGCTTACAATATATAGGAAAACTAGATAAAACACGAAACCCTACCAAAAATATTAAAATATTCGGAATCTGGTAACAAAATAAAGGAAAAAAACGCAAATGCTGGCAACAAAAATTGCTGAAAACGCGAACCGGTAGCCTGAGCGGTAGACCGATTCTGTCTACCGAAAACTGGCGGTAGACCGATCCTGTCTACCGATTCCTCCAGAGAGTAAATCACTATTTTGAATAAAAAATCAGTAGACTGCTTGTTGGGCAGTAGACTCGGGCGGTAGACCGGAAACTATCGGCGGTCTACCTGAAACTCCAATTCTCACTTATTTCGATCGTAGTGTTCGAAAAACTCGAACTCAATCCCAACTTTTCACGTGCTCACCAACTAAACATCCCAGCATATCTCCAAGAGAACGATTCACCACCTCTATCTGTCCATCAGTTTAGGGATGATAAGCCGTGCTAAAATTCAGCTGAGTGTTCACCATCTTCCACAAGCTACGCCAAAAGTGACTAATGAAGCGTGTATCATGGTCAGAAACAATGAAAGTAGGCAATCCGTGTAATCGATACACCTCCCGAAAATATAACCGTGCTACATTAACTGCATCTGTAGTCTTCTTGCAAGGAAGAAAATGCACCATCTTCGAGAAACGATCGACTACCACATAGATAGAATCATTACCTCGTTGTGTTCTTGGCAACCCCAACACAAAATCCATGCTTACATCCGACCAAGGTTGTGTAGGAATTGGCAATGGCATATACAATCCAGCATTAGTTGCTCCCCTTTTTGACACTTGGCATATGCGACAACGCTCTATGAACCTCTCTGCCTCTCTGCGTATGGTTGGCCAAATGTAATAACTCTTCACCAACTTCAGAGTTTTGTCTTGCCCTACATGGCCTTCTCCATGAAGCTCTTGAATTATATGGAGCCTCAAGCTGCAATCTGGGATACAAAGTTGAGTACCTCGAAAGAGATAACCGTCATGCAGCAAGTAGTCTGTTCTTTCTCCTGCCTTTATCGCAGCCACAATAACAGAGAAAAAAGGGTCATTTCAAGTAAATCATGGAATGTATCCAAACCCGGTACCTCTACTTTTATAGTGGTCAATAGACTACTCCGCCGACTCAGTGCATCTGCAACTTGATTTGTAACTCCCGCCTTATGTTTGAGCATGAAAGTAAACTGCTACAAATAAGCTCACCAAGATGCATGTCTAGAAGAAACCTTGTCTTGGCTATGAAGGTGCTTAAGAGCATCATGATCAGTATGCAGAATGAACTCTCACTGAAACAGATAATGCCTCTAATACTTCACTGCCTAGACTACAGTATAGAACTCCACATCATATGTACTATAGCGTGCTCTAGACCTAGATAGTTTCTCACTAAAGTAAGCTACTGGTTTCCCTGCTTGACTCAAAACAGCCCCAATGCCTACTTTGGAAGCATCACAATGTAACTCGAATGGCTGGGAAAAATTCGGCAATACTAGCAAAGGTGCAGCCGTTAGACGCCCCTTAATAAGTTGAAATGCCTTCTCAGCCTCTTCAGTCCATTGAAACCTTGACCCCTTCATACAATTAGTTATTGGGGCCATAATACTGCTGAAGTGCGGAATGAAACACCGATAGAAAGCTACTAATCCATCAAAGCTCCGTACCTCCGTGATAGTTGTCGGTTGAGGCCACTGTCTCACTGCTTCTATTTTCGACTCATCAACTCGGAACCCATTACTAGAAACCACATATCCTAAAAATAATACTTCAGAAGTCATGAATATGCACTTCTTTACTGTAGGAAATAACTTATCTCGACGTAAAACGGTTAAAACTTCCCGAATATGCTGAAGATGTAACTCAGGATTGGCACTATAAATTAGTATATCGTCGAAATAAACTACCACAGATTTACTAATAAAAGGTCGCAGGGCCTGGTTCATTACTCTCATAAATGTACTTGGTGCATTGGACAACCCAAATGGCATAACTAGCCATTCATATAACCCCTTTCGTGTCTTGAATGTCGTCTTCCACTCGTCTCCCGGCTGTATTCGAATCTGGTGGTAGCCATTCTTTAAGTCTAGCTTAGTGAAAATAGTAGCTCCACTAAGTTGATCAAGTAAGTCATCTAGCCGAGGAATCGGGAATCTATACCTCACAGTGATCTTGTTGATTGCTCGATTATCTACACACATACGCCAAGAACCATCTTTCTTAGGTGTCAACAAAGCTGGTACCGCACACGGGCTAAGACTTTCCCTGATGTGTCCCTTAGCTAGCAATTCCTCTACTTGTCGTCTCAACTCCTCATGCTTACTAGGACTCATTCTATAATGCGGTCTATTAGGCAATGCAGCACCTAGTTCCAGGTCAATTTGGTGCTAGATATCACGTAAGGGTGGCAACCCGTCTGGTAGCTCGACAGGAAACACGTCATTGAATTTTTCAATTAGTGCTTTTGTCTCTTCTGGAATGGCTACCTCAGTGTTTGTCTCCTTTCCAAGCAACACATATACATATCTAGATTCCTCCATCTCTGCTTCAAACTTAGCCAAAGATAAGAGATTGGCACTATCCCCAGTAGGTGTTGGCTTTTTATTACTCTTGTTGGGTAGTAGAATAATCTTCGTACCATTGAAGTAGAAACTATAAGTGTTGCTACACCCATCATGGAGTACCTTCCTGTCATACTGCCATGGTCTCTCTAGCAATAAATGGCATGCATCCATGTTCACCACATCACACTTGACCTCATCCTTATAATTTTGCCCAATGGAAAAAGGAATTACAGCTCGTTGTGAGACTGTAACCTTTCCTCCCTTCTTTAGCCAAACTAACTTGTAAGGCTTGGGATGCTTCTCAGTCTTCACCCCTAGTTTCTGTACAGCTTCTTCAGACACAATATTCTCACAGCTACCAGCATCAACAATGAACCTGCACACCTTACCCATAATGGTGCATGTTGACTGGAAAATATTGTTTCGCAATCAATCATCTTCTAGAGCTCGTGGTGTCAAACAAGAGCACTGAACGACAAGTAACGACCCAATATCACCCTCCACATATTCTTCCTCTACTGCACCATCATCAAAATTCGACTCCTCACCAATCTCCACATCATCCTCCACTTCTCCGGGTTCACCAAATAAAGCTCTCTTACCGGACTTTTTACAATCTGCTTGTCTATGACCCGTTTCTGCACACCCAAAGCATTTAATTCTACTAGTTGTTGCTCTAGTAGATTGAGTGGTATTAGGAGGACTCCTTTAGTTGGAATGTTACCTTTATTTGCTCCAACTTGGCTGCTGCTGCTGTTGTTACCACCGAAAGACGCGCTACCTGATCGTCTTAAGGCTTGTTTCTCCACCTGAAGTGCCCGCTGGTGTGCTGCAGACACGTTGATTAGATCGAATAAATTCACAGTGTTTTGAATTTGAGGACGCAAAACTCCAATATATCTAGCCACCAACTGATCGTCTGTCTCTTGAATCTCGTTACGCACTAACAACTGATAGAATTCAGTTGTATAATCATCTACGGAGCGGATTCCTTGCCGTAAGTTTTGCAATCTTTGGTACATCAACCTTTGGAAATTATAGGGTAGAAACTTAGCACGCATCTTCTTCATCTTATCCCACTCCATAATCTTTGACTTCCCCAACTTGGTCCTTGTCATCTTCAACTGTTGTCACCATGCAGCGGCTCTACCATGAAGCCTTGTCGCGATCAACAAAACCTTTTTGTTCTCAGGAACTCCCTTGAACTCAAAAACTTCTTCNGACTTTTTACAATCTGCTTGTCTATGACCCGTTTCTGCACACCCAAAGCATTTAATTCTACTAGTTGTTGCTCTAGTAGATTGAGTGGTATTAGGAGGACTCCTTTGGTTGGAATGTTACCTTTATTTGCTCGAACTTGGCTGCTGCTGCTGCTGTTATTACCACCTAAAGACGTGCTACCTTCTCAAGGCTTGTTTCTCCACCTGAAGTGCCCGCTGGTGTGCTACAGACACGTTGATTAGATCGAATAAATTCACGGTGTCTTGAATTTGAGGACGCAAAACTCCAATATATCTAGCAACCAACTGATCGTTCGTCTCTTGAGTCTCGTTACGCACTAACAACTGATAGAATTCAGTTGTATAATCATCTACGGTGCGGGTTCCTTGCCGTAAGTTTTGCAATCTTTGGTACATCAACCTTTGGAAATTATAGGGCAGAAAATCACCACGCATCTTCTTCTTCATCTTATCCCACTCCATAATCTTTAACTTCCCCAACCTGGTCCTTGTCATCTTCAATTGTTGTCACCATGCAGCGGCTCTACCATGAAGCCTTGTCGCGATCAACAAAACCTTTTTGTTCTCAGGAACTCCCTTGAACTCAAAAACTTCTTCTACGGTACATACCCAATCTAGAAATTCTTCTGGTTGCATATTACCATGGAATTCAGGAATCTCAGTGCGCATTCCTGTCTCCCAACGCCGTCTATCATCCTCTCGTGTAGGAATATGAACCCTACACTGATGTGGTGGGGCTACTTCATAGTACTCTTCATCACCACTAGAACCATCACTCTCTGAATCGTGTTAGTTACGATTCCGGGGTTGATTTTGGAGAGTCAATAACGCAGCCACCTACTCCGTTAATTGGGCCACCTGTTGCTCCAATTGCATCGTCGGATCACGCTCATAGACTTCATCCAGGGGGACCTCGTTGGCTGGGCGTCTTCTTGGCAGCATCTTGTTAAGAACGAACGCGGCTCTGGTACCAACTGATGTAGCAGAAACGTCTGATGAGAAAGATCTTTCAGAAAATTGGGGACAACCTACTATAACATGTTGATTCACTCACGAATACCAGGAAATAGGCTTCAAACAACCGTTGATTCTCACAGAATACCGGAAATTTGAGAAGAAAAGAGATACTCTCTCTTGAATTTTATTAATCGATTCCAAACTTAAAACCTCCTCTTAAGAAGGTCTTATGGCTTACAATATATAGGAAAACTAGATAAAACACGAAACCTTATTAAAAATATTAAAATATTTAGAATTTGGTAACAAAATAAAGGAAAAAATGCAAAAATGGGCAATAAAAATTGCTGAAAACGCGAACCAGTAGCCTGAGTAATAGACTGATTCTGTCTACCGAAAACTGACGGTAGACCGATCCTGTCTATCAATTCCTCCAGAGAGTAAATCACTACTTTGAACAAAAAATCGGTAGATTGCTTGTTGGGCAGTAGACTTGGGCGGTAGACCGGAAACTACCGGTGGTCTACCGGAAACTCCAATTCTCACTTATTTCGATCGTAGTGTTCGAAAAACTCGAACTGATGACGCACTGCATCAGTAAGGCTCAAATGAATTTATTAAGAGGATACCTGCTATGTCATTGAGTTAAGAATTATACCAAGGAGAAGGACCAAACATGATTTAAATATTAATATTTTCTAAAGAAATTAAGGGTATAAAGATTAATAAGTTTTATGTAAAAATTGTTCTTAAGTATGCATGGATTTCCATTTACTAGGTAGTTACTCATTTAGTTCTTGTGATGCAGATGATCAGAACCAGAAGTAATGTTGATTGAGCTATTTCCACTCTAATATTGTTCATATGCCAGTTTTGAACTGAAATAAGACCTTTTGAGAACCTTATATATATTTTTACTACGTATATATATATAGTGATCTCGTGAAAGTTGTGAACAGTGTTAGATACGTTTTATATTGTACATAATGTATATATTTCTATAGTATAAAATGGATAGGTTACAGATATTTTTCAAAATGAAACAGAAAAGTTTAAATTTACCATCTACTTTCCGTTTTTCCAAGGTTAATATAAGTTAAGTTGACACAATTTAGCTTTCATACATATAAGTGAGCATATTTATACGTACTATAGCTAGGGGTATAATAGTTATTGTAAAAACCCAGTTTTTGGAGGGGCAATATGGTCTTTGACCAGATATAAAAAAAAAAGAGTTTATATATATATATATGTTCCCCAGGTCCCCTCTCTCTCTCTTCACTCCCCCCCCCCCCCCCCCCTGCTCTCTCTCCCCCCTCCTTCTCTCCCGCTCCGCCGAAGCAGCTCGAGGAAGCCCCCCCCGCGTCCGCCCATCGTCCAGCTGCGGGGACCGTCGGCAAGCCTCTCCCCCACCACCACGAGCCCGTCGCCAGCCACCAGAAGCCGCCGGAAGTGCTCACCGGACCCGGATAAGACAAAGTAGCATTTTCGGATTTTTGGCCGCCGGTGAAGATTCCGGCCACCATTTGACTCCAAACCGGTCCCGTTGGATTCGTATCGTCGCAAGGATCGTCAAGGTATATGTATCTCAACTCCATACTGTCCGGATCAAAATTTGCCCTTTTTGGGTATTTTGAGTTTAAGCTTGATCTTTTTAATCCGGCCGTTGGATCGTGTTTTTGACCTCATTTTTTGAATGTACTCGAAAAATGGAGAAGTTTGATATATATATATTGTGTTGTTTGGTGATCGGCATGAAAATCGAGATCAGACGGTCGAGATTTTGTCTCGTTTTGCATGCCACCGGTCCGGTGTGGACCCGGACCCGAATTGGATAAGTTATATATCTAACCTAGCTATTTTGGGTGCTAGGAATTCAATGAAGAAGTCCGTTTGCAGAATTGAAGCTCTGATGAGAAGTTGACTTTTCGCAAGAGAACGATCGAGAGCTCGGAATTGGTTCCTGACCCTCCAGGTGATCATCAATGATACCTTGAGGACTCAATAGCATGATATCACTATTCCGGTGAGGTAGGGGTTCAATTACCTTCGTTTTATACCGTTTTTAAGTTAAAACTTATTTTCTGCAACATATGAGAACAAGTGTGTTTTTAATTATTTGAATCATATGTGATGGAATCTGGTTGTACGATATATACTGTACTGTTCTGGAATTTGTTGTGTGCAGGTTATTTTGGATATATCAAAATAGGACCGTTATGCTGCCCGTTTTTCTATAAAATCCTATTATGCATGTTTTACTGAAAAACTAGAGTACAGTAGTTTTTACACTTCAGTTCTGTATTGCACGTGTCATAGGATCATACATGAGCACCGAGTTAGCATCGTGGGTTTACAGTGTGGCGTTGCGTGCCCCACCGTCGGTGCAGAGTCCGTAAACCCGCGCGGAGTTTATTACTTCTGATTACCTCCCCATTTGGCAGGTGTAGGAAATTCGGTTGCCCCTCTAGATTTGGTAGGCGACACACGGGTGTCCCCTCCAGGTATGGGCTTAGGTGTCAGGCAGGCTGTTAGGCACACTTAGTGTCATAATCCTGATTTTTCACAGATGAGAGGATGTGAGCTCATGGATATGAGTTGATTTGTGTCATGTGCAAATGGATTGATGCTTTTGATTACACTATTTTATATATATGGATTTCCGGTTTAGATTATATATATATATATATATGTGTGAGTATGTTTTGGATTTGAACTAACCATGCAGCAGTTTTCCATTACTGAATTGTTTTTCTTCGAGGTAACTGTTNGAAGTTGACTTTTCGCAAGAGGACGATCGAGGGCTCGGAATTGGTTCCCGACCCTCCGGGTGATCGTCAACGACACCTTGAGGACTCAATAGCGTGATATCGCTATTCTGGTGAGGTAGGGGTTCAGTTACCTTCGTTTTATACCGTTTTTAAGTTAAAACTTATTTTCTACAACATATGAGAATAAGTGTGTTTTTAATTATTTGAATCATATGTGATGGAATCTGGTTGTATGATATATATTGTACTGTTCTGGGAATTTGTTGTGTGCAGGTTATTTTGGGTATATCAAAATAGGACCGTTATGCTGCCCATTTTTCTATAAAATCCTATTATGCATGTTTTACTGAAAAACCAGAGTACAGTAGTTTTTACACTTCAGTTCTGTATTGCACGTGTTATAGGATCATACATGAGCACCGTGTTAGCATCGTGGGTTTACAGTGTGGCGCTGCATGCCCCACCATCGGTGCAGAGTCCGTAAACCCGCACGGGGTTTGTTACTTCTGATTACCTTCCCATTTGGCAGGTGTTGGAAATTCGGTTGCCCCTCCAGATTTGGTAGGCGATACACGGGTGTCCCCTCCGGGTATGGGCTTAGGTGTCAGGCAGGCTGTTAGGCACACTTAGTGTCATAATCCTAGTTTTTCACAGATGAGAGGATGTGAGCTCATGGATATGGGTTGATTTGTGTCATGTGCAAATGGATTGATGGTTTTGATTACACTGTTTTATATATATGGATTTCCGGTTTAGATTATATATATATATATATGTGTGAGTATGTTTTGGATTTGAACTAACCATGCAGCAGTTTTCCATTACTGAATTGTTTTTCTTCGAGGTAACTGTTTTCCTACTGGGCACTATATACTTACCTCCCCTTCCTCCCTTCCTCAGGTGGTGTCCAGTATGACCTTGGTAATCAAGAGGAGTAAGAGGCCATCTTGACTGAAGTTCATTTCTTGGTAATGCTAGAAGTCTACTGTTATAGTGTTTGAACTGTTTGGAGTTTTGTATTAGCATTGAACCAAGATTACTACTTTCTATTTTGTCTGTGAACCTATGTATGCCATTCTGGGGTTTGACTTTTATTGTGGATAATGATGATGCTTGAACTTCTATTTGATTTCATATTTTTTAATTATTTTCGGTCTATGTTTAATGGTGTATACAAACTGTGGGAGAGGTTCACAGGATGAAATTCTAAATATTTTATTTTAATGGACTGTTTATAAAAATTAAAACTTTTTAGACATTTTTCAAATAAATCAAGGAATTTCCCATCTTTGTGAAATTCCCCTTCTGCCACTGGCCCGGGTTTTGGGTCGTGACAGTTGTGGTATCAAAGCAGAGGTTAAAACGTTTCTATAGACAACCAGGAAATAGCATATGAGCATGTATTAGAATAACGATTGGTCAACTGGTATGTTTATATGTCTACTTGTTTAATTTTCTCATTTGTGCGTAAATAATTGTTGCATATGTCTATTATTGGCTGGTGATAAAATAAAGTATTAAAAGGGCATAGTACAGGATTAATTACTCCTAAAAAGAGGGCTAGAACTCAACCTGAAGAAGAAAGTAAAAGGACAGCTAGAACTCAACCTAAAGAAGAAAGACCACAAGAAGCACAAAAACTCTGATTAGAGTAAGATTCGGGTCATATAGTTAAAAATCTGACAAATTTAATTCGGGAGAAAGTGAGGATGAATAATGAGTAGATGGAATAGATGAAACTCATGTTTGAGAGAAATCAAAACTAACCACCACCTCTAGTGTTTCCTCCAAGACAAGAAAATTTTGAGCTAATCTATGAGAGATTTAGGAAACAACATCCTACAGATTTTGTAGGTGGAGTTGATCCATATATAGCAGAGGAGTAAATATAAATCTTTGGAAGTTATTTTTGAGTATATGAGACTTAGTGATGAGGACAGAGTGTCATGTGCTATATATATGCTGAAAATGGGAGCTCGTAATTGGTGGGAAAAGATTAGAGTAACTCCAGCTGCCTGAAATCTAACGTGGGATACATTTAAAGAGCTATTCTACCAGAAATACTTCAATGACACTGGAAAAGAAGCAAAGATTGAGGAGTTCCTTTATTTGCACCAAGGAAATAAATCTATTGGGGAATATATAAGAAAATATGAGGAATTGCTAAGAAAATATGAGGAATTGCCAAGTTTGTCCTTTGGATTAGAAATGATGACAAAGAGAAAGTTGATGTAATACCTCTAGCTTAACTATATGACTATATAGGTCAAACTAGGAAGTATTATTTTTTTATAAACCAAAACTTTAGTTTTGTTCAAAAAAAATGGACCAATTTAAACTTTTCAATCTGTAAAAAAAAAGAAGCTGCATGGCATTACTTTCTGAAAGTGTCTTTACAAAATGTACAAC
>JXTC01000795.1:0-14867 GCA_002914845.1 Trema orientale
TGTCCAACCGAGTCTATCGCAGGCAGGTTCGTTTGCCCTGGGCATATAGTCAATTTTCCAAGTGCCTCTGCTGCCTTCAAGCTTTCCCGAATGAATCTCCGAGGGACAAGAGGCTGCCAGGGTCTTCCTCTCAGGTGAGCAGTACTTAGAGGATTCTAAGACCATGGTGCAAAAAGTTCGGATTTTTGGGAGCTAAGTGAGTGAGGCATAACAATAAGCTAATTAATTTTGAATAGTGTTACTAAAAATCAAGAGACTTTGTGGTCGGTGGCCTGGTGGCCAATAAAGTTATACAAACATGTACACGTATATATATATATATATATATATATATATATACCACCATGTGTTGCCCACAATGTCATAACAAGTTAAACTAGAGAATAAGTTTGAGTACCGTCTACTAGTCATCATCATATATATGATTTCGCGTCTGAACAAGTTATCACCAGTGGCAAGGCATGATGAGGCTATTTTTTATCCATCTTATCGGTCAATCAGTCACTAGAGAAAAAATTTTCGTCATTGTCTACCAAACACAATAACGACCATGGCAACTTCAAAATGTTTCCATATGATATTATTTATTTGTATACAGTAAAATGTCCATACAATGAGAAAATTAATGCAAAAGAAATAAGAACGGAGGGATCCAATTTTATAAAATTCAACAGCGTAGTCTAACTCTTGAACCTCTAGCAGGGATTAAAAATGCCTTAGAAAAGTGTATTATCCTAGTGTTAATATCTATCGTGTTGTGTTGACCTAATTAAATCGTGTTGGTTTCAGGTTGACTCCTATTTAATGAAAATATCATCGATGCGTGAAACAGAACTAAACAATATAATTGTTTGTTTACTTAGATTTTCAATTATTTTTACTGTATTAAGACAAGTTATCACATTAATTTTGTGTTCTCATTTTATTTACAAGAAAATTTATTAAAAAAAATAAAATAATTAATTTAGGACAAAGCTATAATACGGCCCTTGTTTTTGGCCCTATGGTAAAGCCCCATTCTAAGACTGGAATCGAAATTCAAACGTCTTAAAACACTAAAAGCCTAAACATTTTATATGGACTCTCAATTTATGTGTCCAGAAACAATGGTGGAACAATGCAAAGTCAATTACAAAAGGCACCACGAACACCATAGAAACAAAAACGAAAAAAAAAGTGGGGGAACTTAGGTAAAGAAATCGGTATAAGAAAAACTTTTTCAACATGATGAAATTGTGGAAGAAATCAGTACCTGAGGAAAAACTCAAGTTAGAAGAACTTATTCTTTTTAATACTCTCCAGTTCAAAGTTTTATTTTGATGCTCACTTTCATTCCAACATGTCTTTACCTCAATCTCCTTTGTTCAACTTTAAATTTTGTATTTTACAAATCCATAGTTTTGTAATTCGACAATCTTTGGTTATTTATTTTGGAATTAGGTGTTTTGGTTTGCATTGCGGATACTGATATTAAGAACTGAATGGTGTTTGTTTCCTTTTCGATTCAATCAATTCTTTTTCAATCGAAAAAAAAGCCTTCAGGTATTTGGTTGAGAGCTTAGAGTGTTATTTTTTTTTTTCTATTTTTCCTTCTTTTTCCGAGGCTCGGATGACCCTCTTTCACTCTTCCCTATTTTGCCATTATTCTGACTGTTTGGCAGAGCTGAGCTTTGGAAATGAATAGGCCTAGTTTGCTGACTAGGGATGGGTGTCGAGGCTGTCTGGTTTCCCTGTGGTCTTCTGGTGGTCGGTAGAGAATTCTGCAAAAGCTATGGACAATTTCTTCTAAAATGGTCCTGTTGAATGCAGTTGTGGCAGGAATACGGAGCAAAACGTCCACTCCTTAATGAACAAAACTACCACTACGTCCACTGCTCTGTGAACCTTATCCTTCGCATTGGCCCTTTCTCATTTTTCCATCATTACCTTTCTCTTTATTTCCACCATTAGTTCCTCTATCACCAGCCAATGAACCCTCAATCATATGAGCTATACCATATGCCTCAATAGATGTAGTGATTGGAAACGGTTCTGTTGCGAATCTCTGGCTTCAAGTTGGTTTCAAACAGAATCACTTGAAGTCTCAATGGGTTCCTGGTGTGTAGGCATAATGAGAAAGTTTCACAAATCTTGCATAATACTCATCAACAGTCATACACCCTTGATGCAGATTGTTGTACTGTTTCAGCATCTTATTCACATGGTTATTAATAGCATACTGTCCTCTGAACAGTTTATCAAATTGTTCCCAAGTCATACTTGTAGTGTCTTGAGTCAATTTGATAGTGTTCCACCAATGATCAGCAGCATCCTGGAGCAAGTACATTGCAAAGCTCACTCTAAACTTTGCTGGTACTGCCAAGGTGTCAAATTTCTTTTGAACTTCCCTAAGCCATCTCAGTGTGACTATGAGATCGTATCCTCCATAAAAGTTCGGTGGTTTCAGCTTACAAAAGTCTTTAAAGCTTTTAGACTGATCATTTTCAGGAGTTGGCCTTGTCGTGAGACCATGTATTCTCTGCATAGCTTGCTAGAGAGCACCAACAAGATCAAAAGCAGGTGGGTCTTGTCATGAAGGAGCATCTTGTTCTCTCTTAGGTTGAGGCATTCTTCTTCTTGGAGGCATTTTCTTGATCTATATTCCAATATATCCAATGTATTAGTAAGATGATGATGATGCACGATTCTTGTAAAAGAATGTCCAGTCTATTTCAATAAGTGACACACTCCGAGTATTTTAAATTAAAACCGTATTCTGATACCAATTTTTCTGTCACGACCAGAGGCCGAGGTTAGTGGCAGAATGGTATTTCAAAAATAGAAATACCGGAAAATATTTTAAAAATAAATAAAAAATACACGGAACTTTTAATTTTTCAAACTGGCATCGATAAAATGTTTAATTGAAATACAGTTATGCATCACTCATTAAACATAGACTGTAATTAAAAATAGATATTTAATAATCATACATCGAACAATCATCTTACATGCAAATATAGACATAGATTATTCAAATCATGTCCAAATTCCACAAATAAGCTTACTCAGCTATAATCAAATCCAAATTCCTACTCAAGTCTATATTTAACAAGTCTTGTAGGAGTTTACCAAAATATAAATAAACTAGTAAGCTTGCAATGCCTCGATTTAGATCTCTTGGTCAAAATCATACTAAGTGCTACCTGAGGGGAAGAATGGGGGTGAGTTAATAACTAGTAGAGAATCGATTATAAGCTTTATACATAAGAAATATACTCACATTGAAGGTCATGCATAGTTAGTAGTCTATTCAAAATAGTTCATAAAATCTAAGTGGAAATCACAGTCCAAGGGTTCAAACATTCCAAACCATTGTAAAACATCTATCAAAACCAGTACATGTCTATTAAAGCTAATATATAACTATGTATGCAATCACGATGTCCGAGATATCCTAGTGGGTCACCCGTAAGTCTGAGCCACCTAGGAAGGCGACTATAAGTCCGATCACCTAATATAGGGTTTACCATAAGTCCGATGGCCACATAAGTGTGTGAATGCATGCAAATGCTATATGAATGACAGATAGTGATATGCACCATTTCCACAAAATCACAGAATAACCATGCAGTATTCTTTAACGAAACAACATTTAGTCCTCAAACCTGAGTTCTCAAATCATTTTGGATTTTCTACAAATTTCGGTAGTATAACGCTCATTTTTTATCAACATCCAAAATCTAATTTCCTACAGAAAACAGTTCAAAACAGTATATATGACACGAAAATGAGTGAGACGTGCCTCCTAGGCAGTTTATATATCAAATCAGGTCAAAAACAGATATAAACACAATTTTTATAAATTAATTCACGAAATTCTATATTTATTGAAAATATATAAATTTATAAATTAAACTAATTTCAGAATCAAGTAATCGAATTCCTACCTCAATCGAGTGTCTTGATGGCATTACGAAGCTATAAAGAGCATTTGGCATTGTTTGGCGGTCATTCAGAGAGTCGGGCATCGTTTTCGAACCTTCGATCGATTGGTTTAAAATTCGATTTTCAAATAGAGCTTCAGATTGTGAAATGGACCTTACCACTAAATTCCTAGCACCTAAAATAGCTGGTTAGATATATAATTCGCTAAATTTGGGTTTCGAGAGGAGACTCGACCCCTGGCACATAAAACAAGGTAAATCCCGAGCTTCATGTCTCAAAATTCATGTCACTTCAAAACATAGTGATATTCTATATCAAAGTTTGCCTCTCTACCTCACTGAATACAAATTTGAGGTCGGAACTTCGTTTCGAGGTCTCGAGCCTTAAACGGGCCTCTAATCCAAAATTACAAAAATATCACTTTTTGAAATATTTTGAATATCCTCTTTTTCAATTCGATAATGAACACGTCTCCAGGTACCGTTTAGATACCACAAAATCATATTTATTCTCGTCTCAATGTCCTATTTCACATGGTATAATTTTTACCGCTTAAATAATTATTTTCTGAAATTATTGCAAAATACCACAACTTAAATAGTAAAATATGGCAATAGTGACGAGATGCTCATTGGTAGTTGACTGATTCAAATTAATGAAGTCTTTTATCAAGTGTAGGAGTGTCAAAGTAATAAATTACTCGGTAAGACCGAGGTCGATCCACAGGAAGGTTAGTAAATAATACAAGACCATAACATATATATTACAAGAATAAGAATGATGGAAGAAAGTATGTTGTAGGATAATTATGACAATATGAAACAAAGTGACAAAAATATAACGACATAAACTTGCAGAATTAAACAATTGCTAAGATTAGGGAATCCACTCTTGGGTACATTAAATAAGTATAACTTAAACTCATCTATTAATCAATTAGAATCCACACACAACGGAGGTTCCAATCGGAAGATTTAGCATTAAAAGTTCTTTAAGTTACACATGTGATTGCATTAGTCTCCTTAATTACTATTTTTGGATAACACCAACACTTATAAATGTGGTCAAGTAACCTTATGTCTACAACAAATCAAAATTCCATCCTAGCACAACCAGTTAACCGAACATACAGCCCAAATAGAATCAAGTATTTATTGTGCCAAAGGTTATATATAATGAATCAAGACACATCACTTAACAAGGAGGGTATTAGATTAATTATGAAAGTAAAGACAACATATATATTACAATAATGATTAAATGATGTAAACAATTAATTTTATGTAGAGTTTTAGATTATACTTATTATTCCCTCAAAAGATTCACCTTTTTACCTTAGCAAGATAGAAATTAACTAGACATGATAATGAAGAAAAACAAAGATGAATATGATATAAACATAAAAGTGAATAGAAATATTTTACTACTTTACATGCAAAATGACATTATAATAATATAAAAAATAAGAGAGAAAACAAGAGAATGATCTTGATATATGAAAATAAGATGCCCCTTAAACTTAGATTAAGCATTTATTTATAGGAAAACTTAGAGATACAAAGTCAATATTTGTAGACTAAGGATAAGTGCAAAGTAGTACTTTATTTTGGCAGATTCAGTCCCTCCCAAAGATATATCTGAAACTCCATAAATTTGGACGAAAAATGTCTTGATCAAAGAAGAGAACCTGAAGCCTTATCTTTTAGGAGTCGTATGCCACCAGAATTGTATCAATTGGATATGTATTTCTTGACTTAAAGCAAAAATGGTGAAGATAGGTTCTATTGAGTTAAAATTAGTTGCTGATCTTATCATCTGGAAAGATCTGACATTTTCACCCAGATTTCGGCTTCTTTTGAATTTCCTCAAAGAACAAATCATCTAGATCTTTTTATGTTCCATAGCATCAAGAATCACTTCATTTGAGATTGTAATGAGGCCAAAATGGGCCAAATATTGAAGGATGTTGGGCTGAACGTGAATGTATTCTAATTTAAAATTTTGTCCATTTGAGACCTATTTAGAAATAATCTAGGTAGATCTTCTGAATTGAGTTTAGAATTCATAGGTCCAAGAATTGGATCAATATCCCATATAGTTTAGAATCTGTACCTATTATACGAAACCTGCGCAGAAACGAACATTTAGCACAAATTAGGGGTAACTCTTGCTTTTATGCCTATGTATACAAAAGTGCTTTAAATTAGGGAATTTAATGAAACTCTAAGTGTATAATGATGATATAATCCCATAATAAATGTACATAATTAGACGTTCATCAGCAGTGAGTTGGGCCGTGAAACTGGTTAGAGGAGACCGGCCATAACTAGAGGAAGCAAAATGTGCCGGTGGTGAGGGAGTTGGTGGCCGGATGATGATTTTTGGCCAGAAAAGCATTGATAGAGGCGTTTTTTCGGAGCCTTCAAATGCGGTCGTCGGAGCTCGAAAAACAGCGGGCTGGTCGGGTTTTCCTTATCGATAGCCGACGAACAGCTTGGAATGGCTTGCGACGGCGAAGCTCGGCAGTGCAGTGGCTCGGTTGGATGGTAGAAGCTTCGGTTGGTGGGTGTTTTTGGGGGTTTCGAGGAGAAAGAAGGAAGAGAAGGGAGACTTAAAAGCAATTTAGGCGACTGTAGGGACACATATCAGAAACTGAGCAAAAGAGCACAATTTTAGTTATTTTTCTGAAAATTTCTTCATTTACACCCTCAATTAATTTCAATTTAGTCGCTGTTTTGATATTTTCTTCACACTTTTGCCCGAATAAATTTAGACGAGATTTTGTCCAAGTTCATTCAATAATTCGAATTTTTTTTGAAAAATATGGTCAAATGACCTGTTTACCCTTATAAAAATTAGGGGGTTTACACTCTCGATCCAAGAAACTATGGAACAAAGATTTTATAAAGCTTGTCAAAATCTTTGACCAAATCTTTGGCCAATCCAAATTCTAATTTTCTATATCATATCTGTGCAGTACAGGATAAAGTTAGTAGAAAAGCATTGCAAAACATAGACTGGTTTACTTTCATGATTGTCATCCTTACTTTATAATTTTGTACTGCTATGTAGGGTCTCATTTTCCATCATATAATGGGATGTTTAGCATTTTAAATTTGTGAGTGAGTTGAGATAGAGCGGCCTTAGAAGAAAACAGAGATTCGGTCTCAACCAAAATAGTATGAACATTCTCTATCAATTTTCGCTACTTCATAAGTTGCCTTACTGCCTCTAAAATTGTTGATATCTGTCGTCCTCTAGTTTTAGACTTCGGCAGTGATTGATGCTAGAGCCAACAGCTGTTGAGCTACATAAACTACGAGTGGTCGATATTCTTATTGCTGAGGGGGTAAATGTGATTGTACAGGTCAGACTGCTCTATACCTCTTGTTTAAATGGTCTCGTAGGTTATTTGTACTCATATACTTGGATCCTTGTGGAACGTAAGTGTCCAAATCGTAGTCCTGGCTATCAACCAGGGTCAAGCGATAAAAAACTGTTCCCCTAGTCCCCTCGTGCTGCCGGATTGGTGTCTCTAGTAGAGGATATTAAATGATGCCTATAATGTCTTTTCCAATAGGCTTGGGAAATATCACCACTAGTCTCACTCAGAGCTTGTTCGATTGATTTGGTTCCTGCCTTGCTTGCCTCATCTCCATTACTTTGGATGGAGCTTCCTCTTCTGTTTTCCATGGTTAAGGATGAGAATCAAATTAGTAACATTTTGGTCGCTTGTGGTCACCATAGTCTCGATGAGGGAGGTGAGGTTCACAACTTGATCCCCTATTCGGTTAGTATTATTGTTTCTCCACAGTCTTGCCTAGTTCGGAGTACTTAATGGTGGCTCTAACACTACTACTTATTGCATCATTAGTGGGGGAGCAATTTGAGCTTGATCTCACAAGTTATGTTATTGTCTTTCTTCAATTGAATGTAGAATCCTTGTTTGATTTTTTGCTCCTAGAATGTGAACTCAAACTTTTACTTAGCATACTGAGATCTTAAAGAAAATGTAAGTTTGGTAGTGTTGTTTGCTTCCTGATACTTGACATAGGTTGTGCTTTGTCGTGAACAACTGTTGATGAGGGCGGTGGAGAAGATTTCCAATAAGGGCACCCCTTCTATTACCAAAGTGTTAGTTTGCGTTGAACCAACAAGTGCCATGCACCTTTAATTACTTCTTATTGAGGGAGTCTAAAACCTAAATTTCAATTGGTGATTATTTGTACAACCTTGAATAATATTATAGATGAACTTCTCACCAAATCTCACGTGGGCATTGGAGCGGTGCTTGCCAAATATTCTTCAATTAATGATGTTTGTATCCCTCAAATAATAGCTAAGTATTGTATTCTAAGAAAGTTGTAAAGAAAAGATGGAGAAATGACAAATATGGTTTTAGAGATTTGTGATAGTTTACCCTTTATGGTAGAAATATTGGAAAGATTATGAAAAAGTGGCAGTTTATAGTATTTTTTAAAATTTAATATTTCACGAAAAATATATCAACAGTTTTTCAATAAAACAATGCAATAGAAAATATAACTAAGAGCATGATAATTTTTATGACAACATATTAGGATCATGTATTGGTTTCATATCTTTTGTAGATGCTAGATGAATAAGTGTATGACTCTAACCCCCTTGTGATCTTTTGGACTATTCTTGTGTATAGTCACACAAAAGTATGGTCTCTTAATACTACATATGAAAAGATCAAGTTAGTAACTACACTAAAATTCTCCAAAGAAATCTAAGAACAGAAAACAGACTGTTCACTTATCTTTGAGGATTTCTCTCTCTAGAAAAACTGATAGAATTTTTCTATAAATTCTGTCTCTATTGAGTAAAAAGTTGGAAATCATACAACATAATTCATTTATGCAAATTTTAAAGCATAAGAGTTTTTTAGTTTAAGTTCGACCCTTTCAAGATAATAAGAATAACCTTTTAATTATAATCCTTTAGTACAAAGGAACACCTTTTGATTCTAATTATAATGACGTCAATTTACTTATGTAACTTGGGGGAAATTTAGGTGATTTTGGATTGTGGTTATACTCAACTGAATTAATTAAATTGCCTACATATCCCGTTGAGGGAGTAAGCCACTTGTACTTCTAAGAGTGTTGAACTGAAAATTGAAAAATTCTAGTGAATGATTTTATACAGGAATTTACAACAATATTTGAGAATTTATAAAATTTCGGTAAGTGACCATGTCGCGGAATTGAGAAAATTTTAGGAGTTGACAAATTCCTAGGTAAATAACCTTCTGTGGAATTCTAGGAATTGTATTTTGATTTGAAGTTAAATAACTTTCTTGGGATTTCGGAAAAAAAAAGCTAGATTTAATTTAGGAATTATGACTGCACTTAGTTTTTACATCTAAGTTGCTTACTTATCCTTTTAGAGGAGTCGAGTTAACGTAGTTCATATATTTTTATAGTTGGGAGAATTTTAGGTGAATGACCTCATTGGTATTTTGAAGATTTTTACCATTTGATATAGATTAGGGAATTTTGAGGTGAGTGACCTCACTTGAAACTTTGGAACTTTTGGAAGTGTGATTTAAACTTGTAACTGTACCTAGTATGTCTTCTAGGTTGCCTATGTGTCCTTTGCGGAATCAAGTCTGAACTAGTTCATACTTTTTTGTAGTTTAGGTTAATTACGTAGTAATCCTATTTTATAGAATCATAAACTAAGAAGATCTTTTTTCATTTCATGGATATTTTTGTAATCCATTAAATTTGCTTTGATTTGATTTTAACAAAAATATGTAGACTCATGAAGAATTTGGAGTTTCAGCTTTGTCACTTTTCAATTCAATTGGAATAATATTTGTTGCTTGATATTCCAATTTTCTTTTCTTTGGTCGTTTGATTTTGCTGGCAACCATAAATCAATATTTTGTGATGATACTTGTCCTCATTTGAAGCTTTCCTCTCGTATTGCGCAGAAGTATGTCTCTAAATACACTTTGGGCCAAATGGGTGATCATAAACTTTAGTAAGAGACTGGGTTTTGTGCTTATAGGACTGATGGGCCTATTTTAATGAGTTTTGTTGGGCTTTCAGAAGAGATTATTGGGTTATATTCTTGTTTGGTTTGTTTTGGGCCGAGAGCATGGACTAGTGTTTACATGATTGTTGGGCAATTTTGATGCGCCTCTGAGTTAAAGGACTGGTAGGATGTCTTGAACTCTTATTGGGCCTCCGTTTAAAGGGACATTTGGGTCATTGTAATTTACTGGGCCTGCCTTCAGAAGAAGTTATTGGGCCTCATCTCATCTGTATCTTTCTTTTGGGCTTGCTGCGGATTTAAAACTTGGCCCACCATTTTACCTATAGTTTCTTTTTTGACATAAGATGACCATAAAAGATATATATAGGTTCCAAATCCAATAGATATTTTTTTTTTCTTACCTATTTATAAATATTTCTTTTTTTAGCCATTGGATCATAATCTAACGGCTACCATAATTTGGATAGTTGGGGGAAAAAAAAATAAAATAGGTACTTATTATTTAATATTTTTTCTCTCTCCAATTTTTACAATAAAAAGACGTACGTGATGAATTTTAATTGAGCAAAATAATACTTATATATAGGTTAAAAAAAATACCAACTGGATTGGTGCTCATATATATAAAAAAATATATATAACCTTTTTTTTTTGAAAAAAATTCTTCGTTAAGCAATACAGATCAAAGAAATTCTAATTTGATAAACTTTCTTTTTTTTTTTTCCTTTTAAAATCGTATCTTTCATTCAACAAGTTATTTATTATATATATATATAAATTAATATATATCTTTTCCTTTTCCTTTAAAGTCACATTATCTTTTCCTTAGTCCAGGTTGAGTAATTAACTGTGTATACAATATACTTAATATATACTTTTTGAATACGGGTAAGAAGTTAAATATAGCAAACTTTCATTTATGAGAATAATATCGTAATATCGGTATATTTTTATTTCGAATATATATTATATATTTTTCAATTTTGTCCCATTACAATTGTGTCTTAGGGGTGGGACATAAGTTTTGAGAGAATTTTGGCAACATAACATCCCAATGCAAAAAAGACTTGTAAGTCCACAAAATTAGAGTTATTTAGTACTATTATGCCTTAAGTTTTGCTATGTTCTTGTTTGAATTAAGTTGTTTCAAGTGTTTTTCTTGTTATTTTAATATTATTTTTGTTTGTGTGGATAGAAGAATAAAATTAGGGTATTTGATGTGAATTAAGATGAATTTTTGTCTCACAAATGAGTTTTTCAAATTGTCGAAGTTGAATCTGATACGGTTTTAATGCAATGACAATGAGACAAATCAGAGCTAAAACGAAGAAATAGCGCACCAGGGAAGCTGCAGCACCAGACCAAACGAAAAGTGGTGCTGTAACGCCAAAAGTGGCACCGCAGTGCTAACTCTCGGGAACTTTTGGTGCCTTAGTGCCAAAAATGGAGCCGCGATGCCACCATCTACGTCCTAAGTCAATAATTGACGGCCGAGATCAACTTTTTGATGATCCAAGAGTCCATATTTAGCATGTCTTAAATTTACACGAGCCACCTCTTTAAAACCCTATCTTTGGGGTTAAAAGAGGCATGTTAGGATAAAGAGAAATAGAGGGAGGAAGCCATGGAAAGAGAAGAAGAAGAGGGAGAAGAAGAAGAAGATATGCTCCAATCCTCCATTTCTTGATTTCCTCTACAACATCAGCACTTTTTTTTGTTCATATCATATTCTATTTATTTTCTTGTGAGTTTTTTCTTTGTATTTTCTGTATTTATAGAGTGATATTGTTAAGAGAAAATCTTTGAGGAAGGATTCAAGAGAGCAAGAATCAAGTTTGGAGGAGGAGATTGATAACCTCCATGAACACCTTCAAGCTCTTCAAAGAGGGAGAAGTCTAAAACTCTTTTCTCTTTGATATTTGTATTTCTTGAGTCTATTGTATTAAAATGCTATTGTTCTCAATTTATATTATGAACTAAATATTTCTTGTCTAGTTTTACTATATGAACCAACCTAGTAACTTGTGTTTATTTATTTCTCTCTTCTTTTAGTAATCAAATCCATTATTGAGTTATTTGTATTACCTTGTGCTTATTACTTCTATTTAATTGACCACTAAATAGATTGTTGAGTGAAAATTCTATGAGCTTAGAAAGGGAATTAGAAATTTGGACTTAGGTAAAGCAACATAAGATTACTTAGTTTGGAGTAAGTTTGCATAGGATAAGAATATACCTATGTGACTTGTGCAACCTCTTTGAAAATTACTAAACTTAATGAATCTAGTCAATTTATGTTAGGAGTAACATATTAGATTATCTAGGTATTTTCACTTATGTCTTTGAAAGGAGTTTGTGAATATACTCGAATTCTCGGTTGACAACTCTAGTGGATTAATTAATTTAAGAGAGAAATTGTGAAATAACATGACACGAGAATGGTTGGGGAATTAGTAAACCTAGACATTTTTCTTATTGATTTAACTTTTATTCATTTTGCATGCGAGTTTAGTTGCTTTATTTTATTTCTCTAAAATCTATATTTCGGTTGTTTGGATAAAGTTAGGATTGACCAATTTTAATACTTAGCTTAGACTTAGTAATCAATCCTCGTGGGTTTGACACTCTTAACTCCTAAATCTATATTACCTATGATCGTATGTACTTACACGAGAGTGTATGAATTTATAGTTGCACATTTTAACTAACAAGGCTCTAATTTCTCTTTAGCTATATCTCACTGTAAACTTTTTTTTTTTAGCTTAAATAGCCTAGCTCGTGGCGGAACTAAAATGAAATCTGAAGTTTCGACATTTTTGAGAAAAAATTTCAGCAGTGTAATGACCTAATGAAAAGAAGACTCCAATTTTCCTTTGGCTATACCTCGCCGCAACAAAGTAAGTTGTAACGACCCAAAACGAAATTTAGAGTCCTTAATTTTGAGAAATTTTGAGAGAAAGAAATATAAAAGTAAATTTTCATCTCGATTATAACTTTGATTATCATCGGCGGCCTAGGTCATGAAACCTTTATTGGCCATGAATAGCCTTAGATCATAAGGATAATCAAGAGAAAAATTTAGAGAAGAGTAGGGAAAATATAAATGTGTAACTACTAGGATGTGCCACACACCACAGCCACAGTCACTATAGCTGTAGGCGTGTGGCTCCTTTTCCATTAGCCAATGGTAGGAATTTCCTTTTCTGAAAATTTTTGTTACCTTTTTCCACGTACAATATTCTATATGCTTAGTTTCCTAATCTATTTTGGCAATTAGTTAAATATTACCTTGTCAGTTTTTTCTTATTTTGTTTACATCTAATTAACTATAATTGGAGTAACTATCTAATAAGTCAAGGTTCATTGAACCAAATCAATAATAGGAATTATTATCAATCTTTTTTTCTAAAAGCTAGCATATTCCAAAGATTGATTGCTTAGCATTCACACTTGTCAATTTTATTTAGAAGTTACTAAAAATTGAAACAAGCTTCTCCCACTTATAGAGCTACACTGGGCCTAGGCATGTGGCCTCCTTAGTTGTCCAACTTGATTTTTCCAATTTAATTTAAATCGGTCCAATATAATAACAGTATAACCATTGACCCAAGCCAGCCTGCAGACCTTATAGGATATATACAGTTGGCTCTAAATAACTAACGAGCTTGTTAATTATTGAATTTCAGAATTATTTTACTGAAAGACTGTAATTGCACTTCAGCTATCTATGACTACTTTTGGAGTAATATCCCATGCCACAATAATTCTTTGCTATGTACCATTTTGTACGATATCATAAAAATATAATTATATGTTTCTTGGTCCTTACTAAATTTTCTAATGATCATTAGTTAACATCTTGCTGAGTATATTGATTAGTGTTGACATGATTTGGCCTAAGACATATGATCAAGTACCAAAAACTGCCGAGAGATGTTATTGCACCAAATTCTATATTATTAACTGTAATAATATAATTCAACAAATATGTTTTACAAAACGACATGGAATGTTGACTTCGATTGATCTCACTTATTTGCAATTCAGACAAAGCCATACTTGAGAATCCATAATCATAGCCAACTCAAGATTAAGGGTAAAGCTAATTACTACTTATGAAAGTCGTTTCTATTGATATTGTCAATTAAATTTTATTTATGATCTAGTATGATGTACGTCCCATTACATCAGCTGACTTCTATTGACCAAGATAAGTCAACATTTTCTAAAGTCTGCTACAGCATAAATAAAGTAGCCAACCTTATTTATGTTGCTGCAAACTATAATTGATTAATTATAAATAACTTATATTTCTATCTTCTGTAAATTCATATTATAATCACAAAAATACATATTTATACAATTAAATGGACATTTATTCAAATAATATTATGTGCAAGTAACTACTAAATAATACTTTATATTATTAACATGAAAATACTTTAACATAAAAATCAACTATTTTTATGAGCTTTTCTAACTGATTTCAACAGAAAAGAAGTGCTATTTATAATGGCCCTTATGGTCCCCTAGTACCTAATTAAGTTTAAAGGCCACGTACCCCCAAAAATAGTGGAATGTGTCTAACCTACTACTTGTATTAGATAAAACTTAGTAGGAATCCACGTGTTAAGTACGTCTGACCAATATTCCTTGAAGAATATTCGTTGTGGTCAGATGTTCTTGCTTCCGTACTGCTTGCTCTGATACTAAGCTCTTGTTTATCCTGATTGGATCTATCTTAATAAAGAACGACCTGTCATTTTTTAATTTAATCATTTTTGCTAGATGTTAAATTCTAACATAATTGTAGAGGTGACAAAATGGGTGAGGCGGGCCAGCAGGTTTGGGAGGGAGAACGGGCCGGGCCGGGCCCGGAACGGACCAAAATGGGTTGGCCCGTTCTTGGCCCA
>JXTC01000795.1:14962-50504 GCA_002914845.1 Trema orientale
TCCTATTGATAAAAATTTATAAATAATTAAATAAGCTAAAAGTATATAAGTTGAATAGTTGATAAAAAAAATTTAAAACAAAAATCATAAGAAAATTATTTAGAATTAGATTAAAATTTGAAAGTATGAAAAAAAATTGAGGGAATGTGTATTTATAGGTATTGGAAAAAGTTTTATATTTAATTTTATTCAAAAACGTTTTAAAAAAATTAAAAATAATTATTTTTAGTGGGTCGGGCCGGATCGACCTATGCAGGCTAGATTGGTGGGGCAGGCCTAGATATCCAGACCCACCCTGGCCCTACCCTTAGGACAGGGCTAGCCCACGGGCGACAATAACGGATCGCGGGCTGGCCTGTTTGGCCCGTTCTATTTTGTCACCTCTACATGATAGAGAGGAGTAACCCAAATATATTGATTCTATACGAAATAAAATTGAGAGGAGGTTCAGGTTCTAAGATATTGATGATAGTTTACTCTTTTTTATTTCATTTTTAATTTATTTAAATTGATGAAGCAAGAGATCATAAAAGAGCATTAACGGGAGTTGTTTGGTCTAATCATCAACATTTTTTCTGTTTGGTCTTATCGTCTACATTTTTTCTAACTTTTGGTTTTTAATGTTTAAACGCAACATATTATGGAATGAATATGGCCACATATCCAGTGTGGTGACCTGCATATTTTTTCATATGAGATGATTAGTTTTATGATCAGTTGACTTAATCTAATGGCTCAAAATTGAGCCAACCCTAGTGGCGCCAAAAGCAGGGCCCTTACAGTAGCCATGCCTTTATTAAATATATTTTAATAAAATTTGCTTCCTCGGTCA
This sequence comes from Trema orientale, assembly GCA_002914845.1. Lineage (NCBI taxonomy): Eukaryota > Viridiplantae > Streptophyta > Magnoliopsida > Rosales > Cannabaceae > Trema > Trema orientale. The sequence goes on from JXTC01000795.1 coordinate 15,795, forward strand.
ATTCGAACCAATTTTGTATTAAGTAAATTTAGCTAAATACAGATTTCAAATCGTATTGTCATGTCGTATCCCATCCTTTGAAAAAACTCTGAAAAGTATTTAGATCTTCTAAGTTTTTCTTTTAAAGTCAGAAAGTAATTTTTTTCCTCTTCTTTTTCTAGAGGATTGGTGGGATTTTGAAGCAATGATTAGGAATATATTCTTGCCAACAAAAAAAAGTCTTCTCGCTTTACTTGAAAATATACATATATTATTAATCTTCTCTAAGAAATTGTAAAAAATCTAGTGCAGAATCATGAGCATATAGTAATATCTATATATATTTATACAGAGTATAAATTATATGCGTATGATTGAGCATTCGATTTCGTTTTTAAAAAACTGGGATTAGTCAGAATAATAGAGAGACTTAACTTGCTTTTCGGCCCATTTATTTCTCAAATATTGCTATATAATTGAATTAAGTGCGAAATTACTTAGGAATATGAATCCAAAAATAATATTCTATAGAAAATTTTATGGCGAATGACTTTATAAGGTCAAACCAATAATTATCCCATTCGTTTCTTTTTTTTTTCCTTGAATATTTCTTTTTAAATGAAATAATTTCATTAAGTGTTATAATAGCATTGAAGACAGAAGAACTTTTAAAGATCTTGGAACAAAAATAGACTCTGCCAACAATTTTGGAAGAAAATTCTTAAAGAATATATTAGAGTATTTTAATAGCTTGTTTTGATTCTTTACTATCCAAATTAGTACTTCTGATTGATTTACTAAAAGAGTTTCTGTTGAATCTAATAGTAGTAACAAACTATTCAGACATAAATCAAGAATGATACATATTTGAATGATAACCATACTATTGAAAGAAAATACATCAACAGAAACCAAAACTACTATAAATCTTGATTTGGGTAGATTAAAAACATCATAAATCTAGATATAGATGGATAACTATCTTTACAAATAAAAAGATTATTTAAAAATGAAAGCAAATACGATAAATATAAAAAAAAAAGAAAACACTTAAGTGGAAGGAAAACACCTATTAAATTCTTCAAGGACAGAGAAGAGACAATTCTAAACTTTTACATTTTTTTTTCCTTCAAAATTATCCTTCTTTTATACGCTATTTTTGAATTTGTTTGTATCTATGTATTTATTGTGCTACAATATTTGGTTTGGTAGGACAAGAAGATGGGATAATTACATTTCTATTCTTTATTTTGACTGTTTCCCTAGCTTACACATTATATAACATTGACCTTCACATTTACAATTCATAACAAATTTATACATTTTTTAAGTCAAAAGCAAATTTATGTTTAATCTGATAAGTGTCCTGATTACAAGTATTTAAAGGAACTATGATGTTTTGTTGGTGCCATCAAGAGTAATAAAAGGGTTTTGATGTGGGTGGGAAAATTTGGTTGGAAATATATTACCACATTTCCCATGTCTATATTTTCCCTAAAAGTAATAAGAATGGAATTATGATGACATTGAGCATTTCGAATTCGTTTTCTTCGCCAAACATAAACATTAGGGTAAGAGATTTTAAATTGTACAGAACCAATTTTACAAAAACATCAAGATCAATATTGCAATAAAATAAATAAAAAAGGACTATGATCAATTCTTCTTTCAATGGTGTAAACGTAATCATTGAATTAAGTAGAGAAAAAGAGAAGAAGTATGATGTGAGGAGGGGTGAATATGGGTGAAAGTAAAAGAGAGCTGAGGAGTGGGAAAAGAAAAAATAATTAAATTAAAGGATAATTTAACAAAAATAAGGGTGCATTAAGGGTATATAAGGATGTAATTAAATTTTAAATTTGACTAGATAAGTGGTTTAAGAAATAATAGTATAAAATCTGAGAGTTTTTAAGGGTAAATTGGACAATTTAAGCTAAGTGACACTGTTGTAATTTTATTTTCAGATTATTAAGTTGAAAATATCTGAATTAAAAAATTGGGGGCTACAGTTATTGAAATTTTCCTATAGACCCCCTAAAAACTCTCAATTCTCACATTAAAGGCTTGGAAGAGAGAAAGAGAGAGAAAAGGAGCCGATTTGGTCAGCTCCGTCGTCGCACCACCGCCGTCCTCCGTTGCACACGCGTCGGCCCACACGAGAGAGATGCCTCCAACGAACCGAACGCCGCCGCTCCTGTCCTATTTGGCCGCCAGACTCCGCCGCAGCCCCCCGAAAATCGCGACTGAGTTCCAGTTTTTCGGGCATCGGAGAGCCGTCCGACCTCTGATCACGTCACTGCCAGCACGTGGAGACTCCTCTCACCGTCGCCGACCTCTTTCAAGTGGTTGCACGGCTTAACTCATCTCCAATAAGATTTTCACTACTTTTACTATTTTTACCAACTTGTGAAAAGTGATATTTACGTAATTATTTTGCTTAAATAATTTATTTATCTGAGGTAAATATATGAAGTGAAAGAGGGTGAAAAATAATAAATAATTACGGTTGGTAGAAGTAAAAATGGTGTCTGAAAGTGCGGTAAATTTAATTAGAAAAAGAGGATATTTTTCTAAATATTTGTAAAAAGTGGTATTATTGTAATTTTTGGATTTTTGAGCTTAATTAATGCTCGGGGCCTCGAAACTGAGTTCTAACTTCAAATTCGGACTCAGTGAGGTCGAGAAATGAATTTTGATATAAAATATCACTATGTTTCGAAGTGGAATGAGAATTGGAATTTCGTGGCTCAAAATTGCACTGTTTTGCGTGCCACGGGCCGATCTTACACCGGGATCTATTTTTGATGACGTATATATCTAACCTAGCATTTATAGGTGCTTTGAATTCAGTGGTAATTCTCCACTTGAGGCTCTGATGGAAAAGTCACTTTTTCAAGTGGACTTACTAGGAACTGGAAATTGCTGTTCGAACACTCGGATGGCCAAGGGGGAATATTTCGAGCGTCATTAGCTTGATATTACTACCATATCGAGGTAGAGATTTGATTACCTGATTTTATATCTGTTTTGATTTATAATTGCATTAAACTTATTTATGAAAAATCGTAATTTTATGATGTTTTGAGAAATTGTTTAAAATTGTTGGATTATACTGGAATTAGACAACGTGGATTTATATATATATTTTTACATTATAATTATGGGGTAAAATAGTGGTGTGCTGCCCATGTTACAGTAAATCCTAGAATAATACCAAGTTGGATTTTTAAAGCATGATTTGATTCTTGGATATGTATAGTTATTGTGAACTGTTACATATTGTATATACCATAGGATCACACACTTGAGTTTTATTATAGCATCGCTGTATTTTAGATTACTGGTGAGTTGCTGCAGCACTACGTGAGAGACCTAAGCCTCTGCGCAGGTTTTTGCTGATATGCCTACGGGCAGTGTCAGGATACTGTGTACCTCTGTTACATAGATATTACAGAGCCGTGATGGGAGGATGAGAGCTCACTTATTTTCTTGTTGATGTATGATATGTACAATGATGTAGTTTTGGATTTGATTTTAAATATGTGATTATTGTAGATACCAATGATTTATAAACTTGATTTATAAATAGATTTGAAGGTACTAACCATGCATATTTAAGAAATTGTATCCATTCAAAAAGGTAATGGAATTCCTACTGAGCATGTGCACACTCACCCTTTACTTTTCCCCTCTCAAGTAGTGCTCGGTGTAATTTTGGAGACTTGGGAGTAATGTAGTGAGGAGCTAGTTCCCTTAGTGGAAATTGGTAACTATGTAGAATATTTCTGTTTATTTGACTTGGCTTATAATAAAATACTTAAATGCCCATTACACGGACTCAGTCTGTATAATTATTGTGCTGCATTGTGAGACTGCTAATAATGATGCTTGGTTTGTTTTAATAAATTTTATTAATAATCTATGTCTAATGGTGATCATAAACTGTGGGAATTTTACTTTCAAAATTATTTTTATAAATTTTTCAAAAATAATTTTTGAATTTTCATTTATGAAATTCTTTTTCTGTCACTGGTCCGAAATTTGGGTCGTGACAAATAGTGTGAGAAAAGTAAACAAAAGAGTATCAAAAAAGCCGTCTATTTATTTATAAGGATATTTTATACACAAAATAATAGATTGTATTATTACTTAAAATTTTAAAATTCCATCTGTACGTATGCCATTTCTACCATTAAGGAGGCTGAGATTTTTTTCCATTCACAGCAACGTCGATCACAAAACTATTTAGATGTTAACCTTATAGTTGAATAAGCTAACCCACTACAAAGATTCGAAGGATTTTTTATTTTTTATTTTTTGTCAAACGGTTAGGGTAGGTCATTAAATATTTGCTGGCTGTGATTTGGGACTAAACGTTCTGGCCATTAATTTTGAAGTGTATAGTCTGAAACCCTATAATATAATCAAGATGACCTATTCCGATCATTAATTAAAGTGAACTGTTTGAACCCATATAATGTAAGCAATTTTCGAAAGGATATGCAATCCTCTGCTTTATTTAAAATTTAATCAAGGGATTTTTTTTTTTTTTGGGCCAGCTAGAAAGTAGAATTCATGGATTTTACAACTGGGTATGTTCTAATTTGTACGAAATAATAAAAATAGGGGATGGCTACGGTAGGGGCGTCCCTACGTAGAGTCATGTCTTAATTATCGTTGGATGGGAATCTGTGGGGAATAACGGGAATCTGTGGAGAATCTATTTATATACAGATTCCCATCCAACGGTGAATAGACAGAACCCTACGTAGGGACGCCCCTACTGTAGACGCCATAAAAATATTCTTTTTTTTAATCAAAGATGATATGGTAGTTGCAACGGGCACTCCCTGACTTAATGGGAATGGGCTACAACTCATGAATGAAGAGAAATCATGTATGAAACAAGTGTACTGCTTAATTGCTATGTTACAATATAAAACAATATATATCTTCATAATCTGAGTTGTCCTGGCTTAGCATTATATCAATGACAGCCTTACAGGAATTTAAATTCAAGCAAACAAAATACACAAGAGACCCAAAGAAAGAAAAAATCAGATTTGAAGTAAGACATGTAGAATTTTCAAGATAAGATGAGATAAATAAACGAATACATGTAGAATTTTCAAGATAAGATGTCATGGACGGAGGGTGAAGATGAAAGTCAAACGGTCAGGGCGGAATGCGGAAACACAGTAGAGCATCGTCAGACAAGATATTTCTCGTTGTTATCCTAAAGAAAAAGCAGAACAAAAGAGAATCATAAAGAAAATAATGTTATTTTCAAGTCTTGAATTATAGTGAGTCTCATGCTATTCTATTATCCCATAATTACATTTTTATCTTAGTTTTCTCCTTTGGATTTTCAAATCTTGTCATTTAACTAAACAGATTTATGTTTTTATTCTCAATTTTGACTTTCGTTTTATGATAGTATTCTTCAGAGGGAAACAAAAAAAACATAGTTCAAGACAGTAAAATAAGACATTTGAAAATTTCAAAAAACAAAATGAGACTAACATTCTAATTCGGGAGAAAGTGAAAATGAATTTAAAAGAAAAAAGTGGGGGGCAACTTCTCTCTAGCATGAGAAAGAACTCATTTTTTTTTCCCCAAATCTTCTAGAAATATTGTGTTACTGGAGATAGGTTTTGGAAAATTCAATATTGAGATCAGTACTTACTCAAATTAGAATATATTGGGGTTTTCATTTATTCTTGGAATAATATTTGTTTCACCTTATTCCCAGTCACAAAATCCCAGTGCATAAAATTATGTTTTTAATTTCTGTTAGGCATGTATAATAAAAAAGTTCAAATAACCAGTTCACCTTCAAGATTCAAACAATTATCTTCTGGCTTCATAAGCATTTAAAGTCTTTTGTAACCTCGTCCTTAACTAGGTGATAAAGCTAGGGGTTGTCATGCACGCAATACTAATGAAGTAATTTTCGATACATACTACCTTGAAGGAGAAGAGGCATTGGGGTAAAACTTAAGCATCTCAATAGGGTCGGTACCAAAGAGACCAAGACACATGGGTTGGAGGAGACCAAGAAACAAGAGTAATAAATGGAGCTTTACTGGGAAGCAACTTAACGTCTTACTTAATCCGTAGCTAGTAACAAATAAGTCGAATTAGACCGTCTCCGATGCAATTGCCGTCCTCAAAAACCCACCTGATTGTGCATTCCCAAAATGATCCAAAGTGAAGAAATGACAAGAACTAGACGCAAGTTTGTAAATTGCTTACTGAGGTCGTTTTTTGAAACCGACATGATCAAAGCAAGGCCCAAGTCCAGAGGTAGTCAGACCCTAACAAACTCTCAATAGAACATGAGAGAAAAAACGTAAAGGGACACCGCAAGAAAATGTGACCCCTAATCTCGGTAGTAGCCCTGCATAATGGACACATAGAAGCCATCGAAACCCCTCTAGCCCATGTAAAAATATATTCTGTAGCCAGTGATCTCCCATATAAAACACACCAAGCCAAATTAAAGATAACAAGCTGGAGGAACAAACATAGTCCAGATTTTCCTTCCCCATGTCAAGATAGGGCCCTTTGGCCAAAAAAACTTATAGGCCTCCTTGCAAGAAATAGCACCAGAATTGAAATGGACCTGTACAAGCTCATCTTTAGTTCACGGGATTACATAAGATTTCCGAATGTCTCTGATAATATTTGGGTAAGTCATAGCGAAAGAATGAGATAGAATCTAAGAACTGTCATCATGACAAAAATCCGAAACCAAAGAAGCTAATCATGCCGACGAGACAATGGAAAACCCATCTTATCAGCATTAAATTTAATAGTATAAAATAGATTATTCATTGCATTTAATTTAACCCTATATCTTAAATGGAATTAAAATAAAAGTGAATGGGATTCCCCCAATAAATTGAAATGTAATCAGAGATTGACTTTAAGTTATTTTTAGTTTTGTCAAATACATCTACCGATATAGAATCAAATTAAAATACTCGTTGAAAACAAAATTCTCATAGGTATTTTTGTTTTAACCTATCACTAGGTATAATTATTTCTGCAGTTCGATTAATTTAATTTAATGTCTACCATTTAAGGGTTATTGGAAAAAAAAAAAATCATGATCATTAATTAATTGCATTTTTATACATAAATTATAATCCACACAAAATATATATTACTTATTCATAGTGATTTTGTTGAATTCACTATTTGAGTCTCCCCTTATATATATGTATATATTCGACCATTTGGTAAGACTGACTCCAATTTAAGATTTTGTTCTTTTGAAGAGCCGAAAACCCATATTGTTCGTTTGATAACTGGATTTACCTGAAACTGAACTGGACTTCGTAGAGTTATCTACTCAGACATTTTTTGCATGAGAAATTTTTTTGGGTGGATCCCCACGAAAAGTCTTATATGTTAAAGTTTTCAACTCCATGTCGTCACGTCGTGTATATATATATATATATGCTAGCTAGTGGTGCAATATTCTATATATGTATATCGTTTACACACGTCTGTATATATGTTAGTTCTTTAATTGAAGCAGGCATGAACATCTTGGATTCTTTTTTTCGGGTAGAGCAATGAATTTCGATTGAAGCGGTTAAGCCGGTACGAACTGGAGAGAGACATATATCCACTTGAGAATACGATTTTTTCTGGCTTAGTCTTCTGATCGGTACGTATGACCCCGCAAAAATTAAAATGTCTTCTTATTCCTAATTGACTTCCAATATTGTCATGGCGTGCATATATGTTGTCTTCGTATGCATATACACACATATATAAACTCATTATTCTCTTAAACTTGTCACGTTTACATGACTCTAAAATTTATATACTAATTAAATATGTTGTTCTTACAGCATATGAGAAGGGATCCAGAGAAAACTGTTTTTGTTAATTGTGTGTTCATTTATTTTGTGAAACAACATATATATATATATGGAGGATTTCTCAATGGTTACAATTTTTTTGTGACCATGAATGGATACTAAAAAAAGTAGTGATAGCATTAAATTTTTTTGATGGTAATAAATAGCATTAAATTTTTTTGGCCAACCACCAAACTAATCACCACAGTAGGATATTAGATCTAACGGCTTAAACTATTGTAACCATCCATATATATATATATATATATATATATATATATATATATATATTGACATAATTAATCATCTGAGTTTCGAACAAAGTTAAATTATCTCATGTTTTGGGTATTTACACTAGCCGTGTAAGACACCGTGTTAGCATTATTGGAATTCAATTAGGGCAGAGTTAGAAACTTAATTCATGGGCATAGGGCAAATCCAATTTTGCAAATAGGCTTTTTATTACAAAAACTCCTAAATTCGGATAATTTAGTAAAACTAACTCCGAACTCAATTTTTTAGAGCAAAATTCTCTGAAATCGAAACAATTTAGTAAAGTTAACCTTGAATTCAATTTTTTAGAGCAAAACCTCTTGAAGTCCCCTAATATTAGTTTTGTTAGAAAAAAAAAAGTGTTTCTGTTAGTTTTTTTTTACTATTAAATATTTATTCTCTTATTTGTGGCTTTTAAGTCCTTATTATTATATTTTTGTTTCACGCTAATCTCTTTTAATCTTTTCTATCTAAAACTGCTGTCAATTAGCACTTGCTCAAAAAGTAATCATCTTAGCAAGGATGAAATTGGAAACAAAGGGAAGTTATTATTTAAAAAATAAAAAAAGAGTTGGAGTTATTGTTTTCGTTCAAGACGGAGGTAAGAAATTGAAAAATTTTATTGGGTTCAATGTGGATCTACTTTAGACCAAGTATTCATATATCAAGAAGAGAGATATACCTCTCTTTTTTTTTTTTTTAAAATTTAAATAAGGATTTATAGAATGAACTATACCATTTTTCATCTTGTTTTTCCTTTAGTTACAGTTCTTTCAATTTTTTTTTTCCAAAAAAATCTCATGCTCATTTAAAAATCCTTATAAAGGTACTAAAAAAAAGCGCCTATATAGGTGTCAACCAAAAAAATGCTACAGGATATGCATTTTATTTTGCTCAATTTATAGAGGACATGTTCTTTTTTGGACACGTGTCCTCTATAAATTGGGCAAAATAAAATGCATATCTCTCTTCTAGATATATGAATACTTGTACCAAAGTAGATCTATATTGGAACCTAATAAAATTTTTCGATTTCTTACCTCCGTCTTGAATGAAAACGATAACCACGACTCTTATTTTATTTTTTTAAAATAATAATTTTCCTTTGTTTCCAATTTTATCCCTGCTGAGATGAACACCTTTTGGGCAAGTGGTAATTGACAGCAGTTTTGGATATAAAAGATTAAAAAGGATTAACGTGAAATAAAAATATAATAATGAGGACTTAAAAGCCACAAATAAGAGAATAAAGACTTAATAGTAAAAAAACTGATAGAAACACTTTTTTTTCTAACAAAACTAATATTAGGGGATTTTAGGGGTTTTGCTCTAAAAAATTGAGTTCAAGATTAAATTTACTAAATTGTTCCAAGTTCAGGGGATTTTGCTCTAAAAAGTTGAGTTCGGGGTTAATTTTACTGAATTGTTCTGAGTTCAGGGGGTTTTTGTAATAAAAAGTCTTGTAAATATGTTAGAATTATGTTCAAGAAATTTTCATACTATGAAATCACTACATAGTTATTTTTTTATTAATATTATCAAGATTTTTATAAGATAAAACTAATTTTGTAAATGTGTTACAATTATGCTCAAGAGGTTTTCATACTCGGAAATTGTTGTATAATTATTTTTTATTAATATTATCAAGATTTTCTTAAGTTGAAATTGATGTTTAGGCCTTATTTTTAATTGAAGTGTATAAGCTTTTTGTTTTAAACATTCAATATTATTTGGAACCAGTTTCTTAAAGTTAGTAAGAATGGGTCTTTCAGTTGAGAAACATAAACATAAACAAATTAGGCTAGTGGCATTTTTGGTTGTTGATTTTTCACTTAACCAAATTTTGCTATCAAACTAATAATTTTCTTAGAGAAGGCCTATATATGACATAAACCCCATAAATCATCATAGTTTGGGCCCAAATTATGTCTTACAAGTTAGAGAAATTTACATTGATCAAAAACCCATTTTTGTTCCTTATATTTTGCAAATATCCGTTTTTATTTTATTTCAATAATACCTATATTTTGGGTGTATATTTCATGCGTAAAATATGTGTAGCATACATTTGTACAATGTAAATTTTTGCATATATAATTTATAGTGTAAATTTACAAGGACCACCAGCATATATTTTGAAATATAAATTTTTAACTATATAGTTTATGTTTTAAAATGTAAACTGATTTTAAAGTATATCTTTTATTCACGAAATGTGTACCGTAGTATACAATTCATTTGTGAAGTACTTATGGTATACATTTCTCCAAAAACGGATATGAAAGCTGGTATTTATGAATAAAATAAAAAATAGGTATCTATGAAAATATGCTTAAGAAAATGGGTATTTACATGCTTTATCCTGTAATAGGCTTAGCAGGGAGTTAAAGTCAGGAGCTACGTTAGAGGGGAAATGTAGAGAAAATGATATGAATAGGACTAATTTGGGCCATAGTAGATATTTTTGGGACATGTAAGTTTTTTGGACATAGACAGGACCAATTTTTTAAGTTGATGGAGAGAGAAATAAGAGGTTTCTAATGTTGCCCCTAACTCATAAGTGGAAGTTAGTGTGAAAATTTAATGTATTAAATATACTTTGCCCCTCTTTTTTTCCATTTCCATTCTTTTTTCCTTCCACTGTTATATTTGTTTCTCTTTCTCCTCTTTTTACAACAATGTTCTTCTTCTCACCCTCTCTGTTTTTTTTTTTTCCTGATCGAAGTATTCTTAATTGGAAAAAAGAGCAAAGCTTATTACTAAGAATTGTTTGGGAGTTTTGGCATTTGAAAGCTTAGATCTTATAAGGTAAATATATACTTTATTTCATGAAATGTTTAATAATGAGCAATCAACATTGAAGGAGTCTATAATAGTGATCTAGAAAATACTGTACTGAAATATTCATGTATTTTTGCTAAACTAATCATCTTCTTCGTTTAATGGTGATCTAGACGTTCCAGATCAAGTATTTCATGACCTTAGGCAAGAACTACTTGATCACAGGTCAAGTACTACTACTACTTGAATTGGAGTCATGAACTACTCGATGTGGGGTCAAAAACTACTTGACTAGTCCTTGACCCCAGGTCACGTGGGTCAAGTAGCACTTGACCTTAGGTTAAGAACTACTTGACTTGAAATAGCAAGCAACAAAAATACAAATGAGGACTTAGATAGACTTTTCTTCTTCGACAATAAGGACATAGATGACGACTTTCTCATTTTTTATGTCGACGTCGTGGCTGTAGATTTCGTAGTCTTTTTTTAACCTTCGACTGACCTAGTTTTTGTTATTCTAGGATTTTCTATGTTCGTTTAGATGAGAAGAATCAATTGAAAAGCTTAAATACAGACTTGGATGAATGGTTTTTTGAGTTTAAGGGTGATTTTTTGTAGTTTTCGTAGTCAAACATAAGGAGTTCTGCATATTTAATGACAAATAAAATACAGTCTGGGATGAAAATAAAAAAATAAATATTAAGTTAAATTAACCAAATAAACTGATCAAATAGAGAACATGTCAAGTTTTACTTGACTTAAAGTCAAGTGTAACTTGACTATAGTCAGGTACGTGATAAACCTTATGTAATTAAAAGTTTGCCATGAGGTCAAGATCTACTTGACTCCGGGTCAGGAAATATTTGACCTTAGATCAAGTGGATCTTGACCTTTGCAGAACTTGACCTCTGCTGAAGCTAAGTGGGCTTTACGAGGAAGTGTGTGGGGTAGGGTCATATCAGTCAAGGGTTATGTCAGCTTTTCTGTGGTGTTGGTTGAGGGTTTGATCAGAGTATTTTAGTCTTTTAACTCGTGTGGACCCCAACTTTTAGTCCTAGAAAACTTATTATTAGAGATGGTCCTAAAATTGTCCAAAATGGTCCAAACTAGTCCTATCCACGCCCTTTTCTCGTTACCCTTAACAATTGTTTTTCCTCGCCAAATGATTTTTCTAGTAGTATTTCTGAAAATGACTTTCTAGTACTTTCTAAGCTTGCCAAAAGACGAATTTGTCTTCCGCATAAGCTTCCTTTTGAGAGAGAGAGAGAGACCATCGGTTGCCATAAAAGTCCATGGAGCTAGCCAGAAAACTCCATAAAACTAGCCCGAAATCTCCATGAAATATGTCACCTGAATAACAAAAAAGAAAAAAAAAAAAACAAAATACACCGGAAACTACCTTAAAATCACTTGTAAACCCAAATCTCGGATACCAAAACCTCATAAAACCAATTCATAAACTGCACCAACTCTCTCTAAACTTTCTACTGTAGTTCTTTTCTCATTAAAATAGCAAAAACTCACTCCTCTGCCTAGAATTTTGTTTTGGGTATAAGAATTTGGTTATGATTTTTGCTATGGGTACTTATGTTTTTGTTAAAATATTTTATTTAAGGTATTAAGTTTTCATTTTTATGGCTTTTTTTTGAATGTGTGAAAATTTATTTTGTTAAATTGTTGTAATTGTGATGAGATTTAAGGAATGAAGTATTGTATTTTGTCAACTGGTTTTGTACGATAAACATAAATCCAGTGATTATTTCAACATTTGTGACTCTAAGTCTCAAATATTGTGACACAGTATATTGAATTTTTTTGTTTATTTTTTTTTAGGTATGAAATGATATTTTGTTAATTGGTACATTGTGATGGGATTTATGGTATATCAAGTCTTTCTATTTGGGTCAAATTTTTAGTTTTGTATGTTAGTCACAAAATCTATGACTGTCATAAAATGAGATTAGTATGAAAGTTTTTTTTCTTTATTTTCATTTATGGGAAACATGTTCAGTTTTGTAAAGTGGATAAAATCTGTAAATGTAAATTGAATTGTGACTTGAGTCACAACTTATTTGACTAATCACAACAATTGTGACTAGCACATTATGTATGACTTAGTCACATTATTCTCTTGAATTGTGTTTTAATATATTTGTTTTTATCGTTTTAATGGTTGTAATCTATTATTTGTGTTTGAAGGTGATGAAGGTACTAAAACACCCACAGTCCTTCGCAATATAGACGTTATTTTGGTTCCAATAATCATTATACCTCATAAAAATAATAATGCTTGCAAAAACATCAACATTGAACTAGTATTAGTCAACAAATATATGACACCATCTAACTATATTAGTGGCAGTATGTCACGATTACTGTGACCACAAATAGTGTGACACTAATATACTATAACAAGTGGTTATATATGTTGTGGCTATTGCAAACGCAATTTTTCTAGATTTGAAAAAAAAATGCATTTTTAACCATAACATCAACAGATCTGACCTCATACAAGTATTATCCAATTAATTATAACCTCCAAAATAACAAATTGATGAGAGAAACGAATATATGTTTCACGATTATATCCACAAGACGAAGAATAAATTCAAAATAAATAGACCTTCCAATGAGAAAGGAGCGCTTAACTGAGCATAGAGAGAGAGTGAGAAAGGAGTGCTTGATGGAGCACAAAGAGAGAGAGAGAGTAAGAAAGGAGTGCTATCATACTTGTTTCTGATATTGTGCTATTTTTATACCTAATCGTACTCGTTTATGATATTATGCTATTTTTGTACTAATTACACATGTTTTAGATACTATGTTATTTCCATGCTTAATCGTGCTTATTTTTTTATTATATTATTCTCGTGGCTAATTTTGTCTATTTTTTATTTCATATATGATTTCAAGTCTAATTATTTCTATTTTCAGACTCTTATTGTTCTTGTTCCACATAATTCGTACTCATTATTGATTTTTGTTTTTTTTTTTTCAAATTTAGTTGTTTTAATACTATTAGACATATTTTCTTTTTAAAGTAATTATGAATTGTTAATTGTTATATAATAAAAAAAATTATTTGAAAATTGAGATAACTTTTATATTAAAAACAAATCTAAATTGAAAACATTAGAGTGTATGTGAGAAATAATAATTAATTTAACTTTTAATAGTTAAAGTATATTCCAATTAAATTGGTGCATACTCAAATTATATCAAAGTATATAACTCAAAAGTTATGATTAGCACATAATTTTTCTTTCTTAACATTTTAAGGATTTTTTACTGGAGGTGAGTTTTACCTTAGATTCTTAATGTCTTTAAACTTTTGGCTCAAACTTATTAAATTTTAGAACTTTTTTGTTTTAAAAACTTAAAAATTGACGTAATATTTATAATATAAATGATTTTACCTAGAAAATATTTTAATTTTAATTTTTTTTCTAATTTGTTTTTACACTTATTGTATTAAAATTATACCCAGAAAAATTAAAAAAATTTAAAATGAGCATATTTTTTGCAAACTAATTATTATTTTTAATCGTGCCTGCCATGCCACATCTCATGCCATTGCCCGTGCTTGTGCAGTGCCGTGCCATCTAATAATTGTGTCGTGCCTGTCATTTTGACACCACTATTCACTCTTATATTTCTTTCTTTCCATATTCTCCCCCTTTTCACTTCCTTCTCCTCATTTTCTCTCATTCACACTTACTTCTTTTATTCTCCTGATTCTTATTAATATTCATGATATAACTTATACATATATATATATATATCTTATATAAATGCAAAATCCAATATTATATAGTACTATTAAAAATACAGTAGAATATATCTTAAAAAATGCAATATGGTGCACCAGTGAAGAATTCAAAATTCTATTTCAATGGGTGTACGATGTGAGAAAAATTAGAGTAGGATTTGTTAGAAGGTATACAAAATTTATTCTCATCGTAATGAAATAATTTTTTCAAACTAGAAAAAAATTCGTCAAAAAATTGCTCAATTTTTGTTTCTTTTTTTTGGAATAACGTTATCATAGTACAAGATCTAATAATCCTATAGAGAGTTTTCGAAAGTGTTTCAGTAAAGTACCAAGACTTAAAAATTAAAGAAATCCATAATCTTAAAAAATATTCACCAATATATACATTACGTCTGATCTCCCCAAAAACAAACAAGTTTTACATAATATTAATAATTATAATCTTTCCAAAATTCATGTACAGATATATCTATCAAATGCTTTAACATTTGATTAATAATATTACATACCTCAAGTATGCTAGCATAGCTATTTACTAAGCCAATAAATACTGGGCAACAATACATTATCTAACGTATTATTTTTATAAATTGTATTAACTTATACAAACAAGATAACCACAATAGCAATGTAGTAGAGTAATACAACTTCGGGCATTGTGTTCCAGTTCATATTTGTACTGGCCATATTATTATCGAATCCAACACATCATCAACCAAAAAGTTTCGTCAAGTCAGTTACTGTATTTGATTTTTAGTTTTCTCTTACTATTATCAATTAACTAATCGTTAAAAAAATTGACATTTTAGAGAAAAAATGGAGATAATTATCAATTAACTAATCGTTAATTTCTTGCCAATATTTAAGAGAAATAATGGAGAATATAAAGCTTTTGGGGTCCGGAGAGGAAGCAAATGATCTGAAATGGAGAGTTTGGAGGGAAGTGAAGTTGATGTGGAAAATTGCGTTTCCTTCAATGTTGGCAAGAGTGATGTCGTTTGGAGTTTTTGTGGTGACTCAATCGTTTCTTGGCCACGTTAGGGAGTTAGACCTGGCTGCTTTTGCTCTTGTCCAAACCATTCTCCTTCGATTTGTCAACGGCATTATAGTAAGTACTAACAAATTTCTTTTTTCGTATAAAAAAAAAAAAATCAAACTTCTTTTGTTCTGCGCTACGTGGTTTAATTTCATTTCAGTGGTACTATACTTCTACAATTCGTTTCTCCTTGGTTCCATCACTCTGCATTTTAGTAGTTTTAATTATATAAAGTTAAGTAATTTAGTTATTTCTCAAATAGATGGTTCTTTTATCACTCTTTGTTTACTCTTCCCATAATATTTATAAAACCATACCTTAGATTTAAAATAGAAATTTAATTCCCATTTACTGTACCCTAATTATTCCTAAACCATCGTTTAATTTAATCTTGTCGTTTCTTTTCCCGCATACTCTGCTACTTCTTCACTTTCTTCTTTTTCTTTCTATTATTTTTTTAATTCCCACCCCACTTCAACCCAAGAAGCCATGAGTAATGCTTCTCTCTCCATAGTTTTCCCACCTACATCTCGTCACTCTCTCTTTTTTAAGGTATGTAATCTAGCCCAAATGTGCTCAATGGAAATTTAGAGTTATAGACGGATCCAGCATGGGCTCAGGGGCAGTGGTCCCCCTCACTTGTGTGAAATTCAAATTCTTACCCTAATTTTGTTTAAAAAATTCAATTTTGTCCTTCATTTGCCCCCCTAAATTTTGTAATTATACCTTTTGCTAACATATTTTATGGAAAACTTCAGTAATGCCCCTCATGATAAAATTCAGTAACGATTTTTATAAAAAAGAGTAGTCTATTAGTTATAATTGCAAGCATGAGTTTATTATCCACTTCATGATCAAGGTAGACATGCCTTAATTTTAAAAATGTGAAACTATGGTTTTAGTAACAATTTGTAACCTTAAACCATATTTTACTTGGTTCAGTTTAATGTACCTAACATGAACTAGGATTTGTCCAAAGTCAATACTTCGAAAACTTAAGACTTATCATTCCTAATTGAAACAAATATCTTTACAACTTTATTAAAATAAAATGTCCTACATTATTCATCAATTTAGAAAATAATTGAGAATTATAAATTACAATGTCTCCCACACATGAATAACTTAGTATGAATTATCCTTTATTTGAGTAAGTCTAGTGACTATGATACTTATTCAATGAATTCTATAATCAAATCGTAGTATCAGAATGTACGATATTTAACCTATCTATTAATATATCCTCTAAATAAATATTGTTTTATATGTTCTCCTGGTATTTTGAATATTAAAAGTTAGGAATGTCAAGTGCAACTGAGACTCTCTGTGGCCAAGCATTCGGCGCTGGACAAGACCACATGATGGGAATTTATTTGCAGCGGTCATGGATTGTCAACTTCATTACTGTAACAATATTGGTGCCTATCTTTATCTTCGCCACTCCCTTCCTTAGGTTGATTGGAGAGCAAGAAAATATAGTTGTCGCTGCTGGAAAAATCTCTCTTTGGTGTATACCATTTATATACTACCTCATCTTCAACTTTACAATCCAAATGTACCTACAGGCGCAGCTCAAGAACATGATTGTCGGCTGGCTATCGACATTGGCATTTATATTTCACATGATGTTCTCATGGATTTTTGTTTTTAAGCTCAATTGGGGGATCGACGGTGCTCTTGGGGCAATGAATGTTGCCAGCTGGGCTTCGGTGATTGGTCAATTTGTGTATATATTTGGAGGTTGGTGTCCTAATACATGGAAGGGATTCACACTTGCTGCTTTTGTCGATTTATGGCCTGTTATAAAGCTATCAGCGTCATCCGGTCTCATGTTGTGGTAAGTGCAAAATTGCTTTTCTTGTTAGTCTATTTTATGCTCATTGGAGTATATTGCTCCAAGGTATAAAAGACATACTATATGGATTATGTGCGTCTTTTAACAATCATACTTTTTCTAAGTTCCATCAAATCCAAATTTTTTTTATTATTATATGATATAAAATTATGATAAAGAAAAAAGTGTGCACTTTATCTCTAGGAACCAATTTTATTCTATTATTATTTTGTATTTACCCCACCTTTTTTGTGTTATTAATAATATGCTCGTGTTAGAATTCCAAAAAACAATATTGAGTAAAATTTCCAGATTATAAATATTTTTGTAGTGAAGAGTACAATTATATGTAGATATTGTTGAGTATACCATTAAGTTTAGGCTAATTTGTTATATATCAAAGTCAATAATGTATGTGGATCAATTATACCTTTCTATTATTCTTCTTCTACAAACCGTGGAAATTAATGTGATTATCTTTAAGAGAGAACAGAAAAGAGTTGAAGTAATATTGCAAGCAAAAATTTTTTATAGCAATTTTTTTAATCAAGTAGTAGTATTGCATCTCATGACACATAATAACATATATGTGACAAAAAAACTTACCACACTTGTTAATAAATGGATCTCTTTTTTTTTTTTTTTCTATAAATTTAACCTTGAGAATAAAATTTATTGCTTCAATTATTTGATTCAAGGTTCTAGCAAGTGGATATTAGGATTTGTTATGGTATATGTGATCTAATATGGGCTTTTTCTACGTACTCAACATAGACCAAAGTCTATTATGTTTTGTTAAATAACAAGAACTGATATTCCTGTCGAAAAATAAAAATTGAAACAAACAAACAGCCAAGAAACTTGCTTGTATACTTGGTTTGTATCTTAATTTATTTTAATTGTGTATATATATATTTTTAAAAAAGTGAGACTTAACTAATGACCTCCACTTATTACAAATTAAAGGAAAATACTTACTACTATCCAATCCCCACCCCCACCCTATTAGGGATAATAGGTTTTCACGCCTACCCCAGTATGACTCGAACCTAGGACCGATATCCCAGATGATGGATTCTCTTACCACTTGAGCTAACTCACTTTGTCAAATATTTTAATTGTATATTTAATACAGAAAAACTGACATATTATATTATAGCATACACCACTCATAAAGTGATGTGTTTTGTTTGGTACTTATATTAATAAATATTAGAAAAGAAAAGGAAAAATATCTCTTTGGGTCTAAATATTTGAAGTCTCCTAACAATTTTATTCTAAATTTTTTTGAACAGTTTAGAATTATGGTACAATTCGATTCTAGTTTTGTTAGCAGGGTATATGAAAGATGCAACAGTTGCCATTTCTGCTTTCTCTATTTGGTAAGCAACCTAATATATAAATCTTCTTTAATTACTACTACTACTACTATTATTATTATTATTACTACCAACACTACTATTATTGAAATTTGTAATTTGGTTAAAATGATATTTGACATTGTAAAAGTACTTTAATTAACTCCTATTATTCTTTTTGTAGTCTCAATATTACTACATGGGAATTTATGCTATGCCTTGGGTTTCTAGGTGCTGCGTGGTAAGTGTTCCCTAAAGCTTTTAGCTACAAAATATCACGTTTTTTACAATAAACTAAATAAAAAATATTAATGTGTTAGTATTAAACTTTAGTAATTTTGCATTCTGATCTTTAAATAAAATGTTTCACAACTACTTTGCTGGAAAAGTAGGTGAAATACACAATAAATTAGTGATTACTTTGCTATTCACAAAATATTGTCAATTATTTTTGTGAAACATTCTACTTCAATAAATTAAGAAAATTAAGCATGATATATGTTATATACTTAACAACTTTTTTTTTTTTTGAAAATAGCCAATATTTTTTATATTTTACTTTGGCAGTGTACGAGTATCGAATGAGTTGGGAAGAGGAAATGCAAAAGCTGCAAAATTTGCCATCAAAGTCATCCTCAGCACTTCAATTCTATTCGGGGTGTTCTTCTGGATTTTATGTTTGGTATTTGGTCATAATATTGCTTATCTATTCACTAGTGAGGAAAAAGTCGCAGATGTTGTATCAGATCTTTCTATACTGCTTTCATTCTCCATCTTACTTAATAGCATTTATCCAGTACTTTCAGGTAAGTAAATTTTTTTCCCCACCTACTTGTAAATCCTTATAGGCTAGTTTAACAAATTAATTTTGAAATCATCACATGCATAAAAGTTGTCTTTAAAGTTGTAAATATTGATTTTATTTCTTAACACATTACCTCCCTTGCTCTTAATAAGGACAACAAAGTACACTATATAGGCATGTATAGATTTTTATGCTAAAATTTGAAGTCTCATCAATTATATACCATATATATATATATATATTTATGACAAAGTGTTACATTTCATCATTGTCGATGTATATGTGTATTGTTTGTTTTTAGGAGAAATTATGTTCATTGATTTTTTTTGGGGCAAATTCTAAATTTTTTCGATCAAATAATTATCAAGTTTTGGTCTACTTGCAGGTGTGGCAATAGGTGCTGGATTACAAGGAACAGTAGCTTTAGTTAACATTTTTTGTTATTATATAATTGGGATACCCTTTGGACTTGTGCTTGCTTATGTGGCTCACCTTCAAGTAAAGGTAAGAAACTTAAATAGCCGCTTAGTTTATATAACAATACAATTACTACATTATATGAGCAACTGAAAAAATAAACCGAATTTTTTATGGAAAACAAAAGTAGAAGAGCCTACATGCATATAAATAAGCCAGAGAATGCATAATCCTTATCATGCTACGATTCAGTAGAGGAAAACAAACTCAACTAGAAAACTAAGCAAACCTAATTCTTAAAAAATTAAGTAAAACACTTATAAATAAATAAAGTGTCTAGTATGCAAATTATTTATGATCTTCTTAAAAGCATGCCTTGCTTATCCATTGATTAGAATGGTAGTCTACCTCAACAAGTTTGTTTCTGCCATGGTGAATATGATTGTGTGCTATACTGATAACAACTTTTTATCCCGACAGAACTTCATAGGAAATTGGTTGAAACTTTCAATTCTTTCAACAATGATTTCAACCATACTAGTTCAAATATTTTTTTAAGCAAATGCTCTAAATTTAGCCACGGTGGTATTTCTAACTACAACTGACTGTTTACAGTTTCTCTATATCACAAATTTCTAAACACAAAACAATTAACCTGATTTTGACCTTTTATCATCAGTTGAACCAACACAATTTGTATCGATAGATCTTCTTGATTTCTTCCAACAATCTTCCCAGGGAAAAGTCCCTTTCCTGGAAGTTCATTTTTAAGGTATTTCAAAATTATGAAAAATGCCTCAAGCAGTTCTTCTCATGTTGAATACATAAACTGACTCAGACTTGTTGCAAATTAGATGTTTGGTTTGGTGTGAGGAAAGTTGAATAAGTTTCCAACTAACTGTTGATATCCACCATTATTAATATGGTGTTCCCTTTAGTAGATTCAAGTTTCACATTATCCATAAGCGTATCTATTGGTTTTTAACCTAACATCCTAACTTCACTAAGAAGGTGCAAGGTATGTACCTAGGAAATATTTCAAGGATCCACGATAAGAATTGACTTTACTTTCTCAATATCTTCACAATCATCCCTATAAGTAGACTATAATCAACATACACAATAAGGATGGCAGTCTTTCGTCCTTGTGAATTTATAATTCAACACTATTATTTAGGTCATTTGCATGTATAATTTGATAGTAAGATGCAAGAAAGAAGTGAAGGATAGAGTTCAAAGTCAAAACCCTCTGAGATACAAAAATAACCATTCCTATTACTGATGGTAGGAAACCATCGGCTATTTTGATTCTATAGATATGTAGGATATAGAATATAATAATTAAAACTTGTGGAAAAACTATTATTTGGTTTGACGTATCAAATTTAATGTTCCAAGGGATCTGCTCTATGTTGGAATATTTATAGTAGTAATGTGATTACACTTCTAGCTAAGATAGATAAGAACATAATGTGGGATGATAGTTGTGTATTGTGAAGCTTGTTCAAGTATTCAAGTTGCTCCTTATTGAATGGTTTATCACTTCAATGGTTATTAAGTAGATTGAAGTACTCTATTTTTTAACAGTTACTTGGTATCCAATAGAACTTTTCTCTGAGATACTAAGTGGTTTCTAGTTTTGAGGTTTGCCATGTAACTTCTAGCACAAGTCTCTAGTATATGAGGTTTATGGTAATGCTTACACCAAATCTTTTCTTTCGTATTATTAATTCACTAGTCTCCCTGATATTAGTTCTCAGCACTTTTAATAGAAATCAAAGTCAAATTTATAGAGGAAACTGAAGCTAGCTTGTCTCTCATTTTTCCTTTCTTTCAGATTCATTCAATGAACCTTAAAATTGCTTCCTAAATGAATGGTAATGATTGTTTTCTAAGAATAAAATCCTTTTGACAATTCTTTATAAGTTCCCTCCCAGAGTTTGAAATGTTCTCTTTTTTAAGCATCTAATCATACTTGAATCTTCACCACAACTTTAATCATTCTTGTAGAATGATCCAATTCTTGCCATATGTTTCAAAACTTTTCAAATAGTGGGTTAATTTTAATTGCATTTAATACTGATCTATTCTTTAAAAATTAGGTCGAATCAATTAACCAAGGTTAAGTAAATCTCACTCATTGCTATTTTATTGCTCTGTTGAAGTTTGAAGGAATAAGTATGTTCTTTCTATCTCAACATCCTTCGAGTTATTTAACGAGGTGATTACCAACTAATTTTTTGAATCCTAAGTTGTGAAATTTAGCTTCAGTGGGTGGTTTCGTTGCTCGGATCAAGTATCTAAATCTTTATCAAATATGAATGGACAACAATATAGATTATCGCGTGCCACTGCAAAAAATTTCTTTTACGCAATTTCTATATAATAATTTTGAGGGTTAGGTTATTGGACTCGTCGTGAATAGCTGCATGGATTCTAGCCATTGTTTATTGTGATGTTTCCAACAGTGTCTCCAAGGTTCCTCCTCTCATAACTCCACTTATCGCTATTTTTGCCCTTATTTCCCCAGTTTAGAGTTCAGCTTTGATACCATATGCTTTTTTGAGTAACTAAAAATTGAACTAATTGTATTGAGCACAAAACAAGAGCTTATTAGCATGTAAAGAACCTACATATATATATATATATATATTCCTTGCCCATTCCATGAAAAATAACCCAACTAAACTAGGAAATTAAGCAAAACATAATTCTGAAATAAAAAACACTAATAACAAATAAGCACCAATCATTATTAAAAATAAATAAATAAACTTCCTAGAATCCTAAAACCATTTATTCTTCAAGAATAATATAATCTTGAAAATATCCAAAATGACTCATGCATGGTGGTAATTTGATTATAGTCTTTCACAACAAGATTTTAAGTTTTCTCTATCCCACCATAGCGGTTGTAGGTGTATATATCATAAAACATTATCATATTATAACATTGGAGCCTTCGAGTGCCCATATTATGCGTGTATGTTATAAAACATTATCATATTATAAGAGAGGGCCTTTGAGTGTCCCATAGTTAATTTTTATGGAATAGTACTACCGTTTTGTCCCTTTAAAATGTATAACATATATATAAGAAAATTATATATTTATTTTATTATGTGTTAATGATATTAATAAAAATTTGTCAAATGCTCGTCTAGACTAACTAGACAAGCGCTTGGGGACTATTCAAAGTCATTGACTTTTGATGACTCCATTGAGAATTACTTAACCATCTTGAGGACAAGAGTCTCTTTAAGAAGATTCTTTAAATTTAGACTTTATGTTGGTTGTATCGTTAGTTATAATTTAGTGTGATGCTTATTTTATAGGGATTATGGATTGGAATGTTATGTGGAGTGTTAGCACAGACAATTGCACTTATCTTCATCATATGGAAAACAGATTGGGAAGGTCAGGTATGGGAATATATTAGAGATATTGAACACCATATTATTTTTCGACATAATTAAATATTTGTAATAATATCTTAGGTTTACATACCACTTTTTGTAATAATTAAATATTTTGAATGTTGGTATCATTAATTGAAAAAAAGAATAACTCCATTTAATATTTAAATATTCACATTTTTAAATATATTGGCAAAACTATAATAGAATATATTATTATAGAGACCGAATAGTCACAGATATTCATATGGAAGAGTTGAATATGTAATATATGTTATAAATTTTATTAGTCAACTATGACTATTATTGAGCAAGCTATTCTCTTGTTCTTGTAAATTTACAGGTAAACAAGGCTTCAGAGCGACTCAACCGATGGTTCTTAAAGCCTACAGATGAAATCAATTAAGTATTAGCTCTTCAACATATTCACAGTTTGAAAAATTATATCAAAATTGTTTTAATTGACATTGAAAATAAAGGATAAGGTTAGTGCCGCAATTCTACAAAATCATCAAATTAATATCATTTAATCATTTAGTTGATATTTTAATACAAGGCAACATTTGGTACCTTATATTGTACCTTATTAAACTATAATACATTGCATTGGGTTGTATTGTATTGTATTATTTTATTTCTATAAAAACAATGTGTTGTATTAAGATTTCATATTAAATTGTACTATATTTGGTGAGTAATCATAGTTTCTTATATTTACTATTATATTTTCAATACATGTGGCACCTAGCTATTGGGCTCCAACTTATTTGATTGAAGTCAATAGAAATTATAGGGCTGGGCTTACTCTACATAGCAACCTAAACTAGTTCTTTGACTAGTAATTGGTGCAAACCACTAGAATAACCTCCCTATTTAACAATTCCAATAGAAAAAAGATGTTAGAAATAGTGTTTGAAAGCATTTGGATTTCCTAAAAAACATTATTAAGCAATGAAGATACTTTTGCTTATCTATTTCATGCACTATATATAATATAATATTAACTGTGTTTTAATAAAATACCCTAAGACTTCTAGAATAAAAGATGATAAAATATTTTTTTAACATAAAATTGTTATCTTTGGTAGATATAATCTTTATTTAGTCTAAATTAGTTCACAATATATAAAATAAAAGTTAGGCGCATTATTAGGAAAAGGATTATCAATTCTTTTTTATTTTAATTAGGAGTGATTAGTATAAAACCATCAAAGTATTAACTTTGAACATAAACCTGCTATCTATTACATGTATTGAACATGGCCAAATGAAATATGATTTTATTAAGTACTGTTAATAAATTCATATATGCACATAAGAACAGATAAGGATACGTCTTTTGTAAAATGTATTATTTTATGTACTAATCAATATAACTTAGAAGAAATACTTTGTTTTTCAATATTTGACGATATACTCTAATGAATATGGATAATATATTTTATATATATAAAAATGGGCGCGTCTACAGTAGGGGCGCCCCTACGTAGGGGCCCTGTCTATTCACCATTGGATGGGAATCTGTATATAAATAGATTCTCCACAGATTCTCGTTATTCCCTACAGATTCCCATCCAACGATAATTAAGGCATAACCCTACGTAGGGACGCCTCTACTGTAGCCATCCCCTATAAAAATAATGGCTTGCTATATTTTAAGAGTCAATATCACCTCTATTAACTACGAGTATTTTTAGATAATTAAATTTTTGTGATAAATATTCAATAAAATAGTTTATTGAATTATGACTTTATTGATATAGTCAAATTATCCATTAAACGTATGTAAGGCAATAAAGAATAAAATAATTAGAAGGGTAAAAAAATAATGTTACCTAACTCTAATTATAGGTATTTTGGATGATGATATATATCCATAAATTCAATTGTTGATGGGTTTTCCTTAATTTACATTTAATTTAAAAATATGACTTTTAGTGGAATTGTAACATTCCTCTCTGCTACCACTTAAAACGTAAGTTTTATAATAAATATAGCAAAGAGAGAAGGAACTTATAAGGACTCAAAAATACGATTTTCAAAAACTTTTCTTTATACATAAAACTTAAAAGTAAAAATATTTACATTAGCCAAGTGTTCATAAAACATACGGAGTTTGAGCTATAATTATAATTAAAATGTTTTCTTTCAGAAAGTCTACATGGTTTGGCCATATGTACGCTGCACAGCAATAATTTGGTTTGCCAACTGGTTACTAAGCTACTAAGCTTAGTAAGCCAGTTTAACAGACATAACTACTTAAATTATTCACTAAAATAACAATGAAATACTTCTATAATCAAAACTTAACAACTGACTCAGAACAATATTCTCAGAATAGCTTAGTTCTCAGCCAATCAATTTACACCACACGCAGGTCTCTAGCACGAAGCAAAATACACATTGCATAGTAATTCAGCGAAAACATCACCTAAATAAAGCACACATATTGCTAGCCTGGCTCACAATAGAACTACTCACACTGGAGACTACATCAATGCTTATCAATCTAACGGCCCTACTCTAAGGCATTGCTTACAGTTTTACAATCCATTACTCTCGGCATCGTACTCCAACCACATTAATGACCCAATAACTTTAGCATCGTATTTTATCCATAATAAAGTTCAGTAACTTTAGCATTGTACTCCACTTATAAAACTGCGATCTAGTGCTTCAACATCACTTATTATAGGGCTTTCTACGGGCAATATTCTACGTGTATGGTTGTGAAATTATGCAAAAGTGCCAATACATATCATAGCATAATCATCAACACAGTCTAAGCAGTGATAACTATTAATATTGCAATGTTATAGACAAATAACTACACTTATAACTTTTACGAGAGTCCTTCTCTAAGTGTTGAACATTAATCTACCGCGCAAACAGTCACACTGTATTCACAATACAAGACCATAAATTAATTTTTGGAACTTCTTAACTATTCAAGTTTCACGTTCCCATAAATTGTTAACCTTAATTAGTTTTCAAAAAGATCTTAATTTAGTCATAACTCGTGTATATTATTCTTACATCTTCTGTCTTGCATAAACGATTACCAAAAATAATTTACGTCGTTATTTATGCAATTTTCTCGAAAGTCATATTACTCAGTAAAATTTTGCCTGAATACTCTTATGGTCTTAAATACCTTTACATAAAATCATTTTACCCCTTTCACAAATTGATTTCAAATCTAAAAAACAATTCGGATCATTTCGAAATAAATCCTGACAATGTCCCTTAAAAATCCTCTTTAACAACCGATTTCGCCGAAATTTTAAGACACTTACCAGAACTCGGTTTTGGAAAATTCTTGAACCCTTGGCTTCCTTTTGAAATTTATTTTTAACAAAAATAATTAGAGTTGTCCCAATATTCCACAATCATTATTATTTTTGCCCATTTTCAAAACTTTGTTAACTTGGTTCAAAAACTCAAAAAATCAATTTCTAGTCTTTTTTCCTCAAATGTCAAAAATTACCATTTCATAACCACACAAGTTATGGGAATTGTTTTTGAGACATTGGAACCTAGTTTTAATCTAGTTTTAGAAAAAATACACAAGAAGAACAACAAAAGTTCTTTCACTTAGTGAAATGTGCAAAACTCACACATAAGTTAAAATAACAAAACAATTTGGTGATCCAAATTGTGGAGCTCCCCGTAGGTGTATTTTAGATTCATTTTCCATATTGTATACCATTCTAGAAACTTCTAAGTGTCTACTTTATGCTATAAAAATTTCAAGTCTAATTAAGAAACTTAAGGTAATTTTCAAAGTTAGAATATTTTATTGTTTTTTGGAAACTCAAAAATATAGTTTTGACCTCTTGGCATATTTTTGGACGTAACTCGCTCATTACAAACCAGAATGACCTAATTTTTTTTATTCTAAACAGATTAGCATGAAATTTTCTTAAAATCTGGGCTTAGAGATCACTTGAAAATTCATCGCAACCATCTTGAAAATCCATTTTAAACTTCAGGCAAATTGTGTTCAAGGCATTTTTAATTCCATTCTTGCTAACTTAGTATTTTAGGTCAATTTCTTATATCCTTTGTATGCATGGCTATTTGCATCATCACAATAATAGAATCAAGGCTAAAAACCCATCAACATTACTCACCCACACTTATTACATCACTCTGGTACTTAGGCCTCAAATAAACACTTAAATTATAAAATCATCAAAAATTAAACTTTTAAATTACTCCAAGCTTTAAATTTATACTTTTCACTTCTTGGTCAAACCCTCTTTACAAAGTTTACTATCTTGTCTTTTAAACTTCACCAAGACAAGAAAATTCAATATCAAAGATCATCTACATCATAGTTTAAGAACACAAAAACAAAAGACCAAAGATTTAAGCTTTCTTACCTCTAAGCTCTTGAAATTGCAACCTTTGTATGTATGGTCTAACCTTCTTGGATAGCTCTCAATCTCACATATATTGAACTACTAACTCTTAGAATTATTTTTGTGTAAAAATATATGAGATTAGAAGAAGAAAAATCAAGGTTTAGGAGCTGGTTCTGTGTTTGGTTTGAGAGAAAATGAAGAGAAAGTGAAAGTTCGAGAGAAAAATGGAAGCTTTAAGGAATAAAGCTGCATGTAAATGAAACTTTGGCCACAAAATTGGTCTTTTATGCTTGTGATGGCTGAGAATAGAAAAGGAGCTTAGCTCCTTGTTTCTGCCCTTACATCTTGCCATGTGGCCACTTAAATGACACAAGTTCACTGGATCTTCCCACTTGTCACCATTTTCAAACTTTGTCTCCAAATTGTTTATTACTATACTTTCCACTAAGCTTCCATCCTATTTCCATCCTATTGGCCCAAGCTTAATCATGTATAATATTTTCTCAGTAAAATGAGGCTAACGTTCAACTCTTTAGTAGAATTAAAAACCATGTTTTAACTTTTTTATGCAATTATACCCTTACGTCCTCTTCAGTCGTACCGATTATCCGTTTCAACTTTAATTTTTACCAAATCTGAAACACATATCTTTTTCATTTGACATTCTAAACCCCTTAGCAACTTTGAACTAATAAAATTTCGTACCTTGAGTCAAAAAGCGAAAATGCCCTTAGGTTATGATTCGGTCCGTTTAATGCACCTATTATATCAAATTGTCGTTTTCCCGCAAAACTCAACTTTCAAAAACATAATTATTTATTTTAAAAACAAAATGAGAGTTAGGTTAAATCTTAAATAAAATATAGGGATTTTCTCTAAAAATCATACAAAATCTCTATTTCTCCAAAACTAGGGTTTCAGTTTCCAATTTCTAATGAAGTTCCGATTTTCTCTAAAAATTCATAGAATTAACTCTCGTGAACTTATGTGTACCATAACATGATCAAAAAATTACTCTGTTTACTAATTCAAAATAAATAGAGACTACAAAAGATTCTACTGATAATCATTATAGTAGACTTCCAGAAAAATTGGGTCATAATAGGAATGGACAATACTAATATATTAGATTCAATTAATTAGAAGTAAGGTGACCATAATCTAATATACATGATGAAAAAAGGTGAAAACTAGAAATCATTTACAAAACTAGGACTAACTTAATGAAAAATTTAGAATTTCAAAATTACTCTCGCATCTTGACCCCGATTGAAACTTTTTGACCACATTGAAAAAGGCAAGTGAAAAAGGCACGGGCTAACATGTTCAACCACATTCGAAATATACTCAAAATGTTTTGATAGCCAATCAAAAATTTCGACCCAATAAAAATAGTAGAAGAATGGAGGCATGACTACAATTGGGATCAGCGGTAATAGCGGAGTGTTGTAAGTGGCAGTGATTGCAAAAGAAATTTAGGATTTGTTGAAGAATAAGGTATTCTGAGGGGTTAGGAAATAGGTTAACTAGTTAATTTTAGATATGTGACATAGTTTTGAGAGTTAGTTTTGATAAGATTTATGGAGTAGTTCAGTTTTTTTTTTTTTTCCCAACATGTAGGCATTAGCAGACTCTGTGGGAGTAGCCACCCTTTGTAAAATCTAATCAAATTCGGCCTCAATCATTGATTTGGAGAAAAAATTAGCTTTAGAAATGAATCAAATGACCTATATTAGTAAAATTTCATGCACTATTTTATGAGGCTATCCTTGTTGCAAAGCATTCCCAAGTTGGGACGAAAATAATATAGTTCTATGTCAAGAAGTTTGCTACTTTTAGTAGGTTCAAAAGTATAACCGATATCCTTTCAATATATATATATATATAAAACAATAATGCTATATATCCCTACAATTTTACAAATGTTTTGATACCAACATACTTGGTATGCAATTTGTCACCATTCAACTGATAATGATGTTAAATTTATTTGTTATAAGCTCTAATATATAAACTGAATTGTTCCAATTTACTTGCCCATGTATTAGTATTGAAATTTTAGTAAAATAGTTCAGATACCCAAACATTAGGTCCAATAAAATATCTAAGAAATGAAGTTATTTCCTAGCCATGTTATACTTTCAGATTATTTTTATTTTTATTTTTATTCAACTAAAAGATGCTAACTGTCTGATATAGAGAGATTAATTTTCCTCCCAAATCAAGGTGGTTGGAAACAACAATAACTTTACACAAGAAGCATAGAACACTACATACAATAAGGAAATAGGGGTCATTTCACGCACTAAATTTTGATCAAATGATTGTTTTTGGCCAAGTTTGATTAGATTTGAAAATCAACAGTTTTATTTGAAATAATTGAAACCCATGAATTAAAAAAAAAAAAAAGAAAACGGTCCTTCATAAACTACAACTTTTGCAATGTTTATTTTAGAAAATACACCGATGTTGATAGTTTTTTTAGGATATACCTCATTAAATTAAAACTTTATTGCAATGGCCAAAACACCCGTAGCATTTTTCAAAATCTAGGTAGACACGAACATTGAGTTGCTCAACCCCTTGTCTGATGGAGACATATTGAGCAAATTAACATGTCGAGTTGCTAGGGAAGATGGCTAGCGCTCAATATCCTCGACTCCTTGTCGAGTTTCGATCTTTTCTTTTAACTATTTTACTTTCTCAAACAAAAAAATAATAAAGAAGGGGAACTAGTGCAACTAGGGCAAAGAGCAAGGATGCACCGTTGCGAATAGGGATGCCCAATGGTCAGGGTTGGGAGTTGATGGTTGTTACGCACAGACGGCGACTAGGCTCGGCAAGGCGCAGATGGTGACTAGGCTCGTTGACGTGGAGAGGGTGACTGGACAAACGATTATTAGGCTTAACATTAGCTTTGATACAAACAAGAAAGCGAAAGAGATTGAGAGAGAGAGAGAGAGAGAAAGATTGTCGGGAAAAAAAGGGGAGAAGTCAAGAGGGCTAAAGGATAAGGGCTTTGTACAACGTTTTTTTTTTTTCCATAAAAAATACCCACTTGTTTGATGGTTTACTCATTTTTTCCATTTGGGTTATAATATCATTTTACAATAGGATATAGAAATTGAAAATCTAAAGATCAAAATAGATAGAAACCTTGGTACCTAACTACTTCAAAAACCAATAATCGATGACATTTTGCTTCTACCATTGGATTCCAGAATTTCATTAGTATAGATAAAACTAAATGGAATTTAAGAGCGAGAAGGAATGAATTACAGATACTAACAGAGAATAGCTAATGTACAGAGGAGGGGAAGAAGAATCATACAAGTGATATTGGAGTTAGCATGCCCATTCCACAAAAGGTCCTTTAATTTCAACCATTTGATTTGGATTCAAAGGTTACACATTTTTCAGCATCAACAGGGTTAAAATTCCCACGACTAAAAAAACTACCTACCACGGCACATGTACGGAAGGCACCATGGTAGGTGCTTGACGAGCACGGTGCCTAAAAGGCTCTATAATAGATGCTTAAAGAACCACGACACCTATAAGGTGTTGTGGTATGTTAAATCATTTAACAGTGCCCAGCAGGTACCGTTATACATATGTTTTACAGTGCATAAAAGGTATCGTGATAGATCTTTCGTGGCGCCTCTAAGGTGCTGTGATAAGGGGGACTAACTTAAAATACCCCAAAATTGAGCCCTGCCGAATTATTTCTCCCCCTCTAGATGGAAGCAGTCTTCTCTCCTCTAGCCATGGCCAGCTCTCGTCCTTCACCCATTTTTACCATTTTTTCAAACAAATAAGTTAAATATAAGCTTTTAAACTCAAATTTATCACTAAAATTAGAATACCCATTGTTTGAACTATGATTTTGACTGATTAATTTGTATAAATTTCGTCTTTTAGTTATATATAAGAATTATTAATTTGGAACCCTAAATTTTCAAATTGGAAATTCCTGAAAAACCCCTGAAAAGCCCCAACACTGGAAAGAATCCTTTGAATGGTTAATTAATAAAAAACCTAATTTTAACAAGGTTTTTCTATTTTAGTATAAATTAATTCGAATTTATGATATAATTAGAATTTATTATTTTGTAGATTATAGATATTGATATATCAAAGTTTGGAATTCAACGTATGTTTCCTCCAATTTCTACTAATTTGGAATTGAAGGCATTTTATGCATGGTATGTGTTTGATAAATTATCTAAGAGTGTATTAGTTTGATTGTTTAGAAATTATACATAGTATGTATTTGATAAAATGCCTAAGAGAATATTAGTTTAATTGTTTAGATATTATGCATAGTATGTGTTTGATGAAATGCTTAAGAGTTTAATTGTTTAGAAATTATGCATAGTATGTATTTGATAAAATGCCTAAGAGAGTAGTAGTTTGATTGTTTAGAAGTTATGCATAGTATGTATTTGATAAAATGCCTAAGAGTTTGATTGTTTAGAAATTATACATAGTATGTATTTAATAAAATGCCTAAGAGACTAAGAGTTTGATTGTTTAGAAATTATGCATAATATGTATTTGATAAAATGTCTAAGAGAATATTAGTTTAATTGTTTAGAAATTATTCATAGTGTGTATTTGATAAAATGCCTAAGAGAGTAGTAGTTTGAGAGTAAATTAACTTGAGACCTAGTTTCTAAATTAATAAAAAAGCATACTCAACTTAAGAAAGGTAGTATAGAGTTCATCCTCCCAATTTGCTAATCACCAATCATGATCACCCTCTTTTTAAGTAAAAAATAATGCTACTTGACATATAGAATTCATAAGTAGTCATTTCCTTTTAGAGCCATTTAGTATATTTTTCTCTCATGAAAGCCCCACCCCAAAAGGTATACCTTTAGGCTCCTATACTTGAGAGTTGAACCACAATAAGCAATATTACTTATTTTATATAATAACATTTGATATATATACATGTATTTATATTTCGCAACTATATAATACAATACTTGGTTCATATTTGATTTTATACTTGTAGGTGTTTACACCGTATGATGACATAATATGGCCATCAAATAGCTAACACTTGGTTACTTGTCATGTACCCACTCAAAGATTATGCATGATTTTTAAATACTCTAAACTTAAGTCTCCCTGAGGAAATTGGTTTAACAATGATCGAGTAAGTTTTCTAGTGGTCATTTGGTTATAATTTAGTTTTCTTATGGTATTTTAGTTATGCTTGTTACTGCTAATATATTTCTTTATTTTTTTTTATTTTTTATGTTTATGTCAATTTAAAGTGCATTCAATATATAATGCGGAGAAAGGGAAGCAAGAAAAGCGAAATGATCTAGTTTATAAGTAATTAAAGGTACTAAACTTCGATAAACAATACTTGTTGAGTATAAAATTATTTAAAACCACTTATTTTTTCTAATCTCATGTATAGTGTCCAAGATGACTGGTAAGTGTTTGAATGTGGATTCTACATGCATAAATTTTTCACAATGGCATGTAACTTACATATATTTTAATAGTTCTCTTCCAATTTAGAGTTGATTTGATCAATCACTTTTTTTTGGTTGAATTTTTATCACTTTCTAACAAATAAGGTGTTTGAATTGTAGCTTAATAGACAAACTTTATACACAAAGGATGATATAAAAGGAGTTCATGAGGAGTAGGCAGATGAACTAATACAATGTTTCATTTAAAATTTCTAGCCTTTTTTCATTTAAACTATGAAGTATTTAATGATCATGTTAGTTTAATTAGAAAACCAATGATCAAATTATTACGTTAAGTAGTTCTATTATATTGATATACTCATCTACCTTTTTTATGTTGTTGTGTTAGTAATTTTTAGTTAGTGTAGTGTGAGTTTATATTTATGTTTCATTTTATTTTAAATATTAGTTGTGTCATATGGATTTGGACTATATTTGTAAAAATTCAAGGGCATACACAAATATATTAAAAATTCCCCTGTAAATAGTAAAAAAAACATTAAACAGGATTCCGTGACACTTTTTGAGCGCCTTAGTAGGTCTATCACGACCCCTAATACACACCCTGGTATACAGAAGAGATACCAAGGCGCCTGAAAGGTACCTTGGTAGATCTACCATAGCGCCTATTAGGCACCGTGGTAGCTGGAGTCTATTATGGCACTCGGATACACGACGCTTATATAGACACCGTAATACGCCTTTTAAGGCGCGTGTAAAGCGCCTTTAAAGGCCTTTTTTTTAGTAGTGTCCATACCCTAAAGTATTTCTTTCTTTTCAAGAGATAAAATCGCTTTATACACTATTGTGAAACAAATTTCTCTCACGCTTTCCTGTCCTGTATAGGATATAGTATGGTACCTAGCCAGGTGTTGAACTTAAACCAACATTTTCATAACCCAATTGAAAAAAAAAATGTAAGTAGCAACATTTTTCATACTTCTTTTTTTTTTTTTTTGAATGAAAGATCGACATTTTTCATATTAATGTGCAATGTTACTTACATTTATTAATTAAAAATTCATTCCATGGGAGTAATTAACAAATGACTCTTAATAAATTTAATTCAAAGTGGACAATTTGAATATTTCATTGCACATAATAAATGGGTTTCTCGTTTGAAGTCAAAGAGTAATATATTTTTTGTGGTCATAAGTTTAGCGACAACACCCCATCTTCAATATTGAATTTAAAATTTTGAATCTCTCCTCACCTAACATTATCTTTAAAAAAAAAAAAAACAAAGAAAAAAGAGTCACAAATATATATATAAACATATTTTTTAATGATTGGTGGAATTCGCAAT
>JXTC01000795.1:50770-78698 GCA_002914845.1 Trema orientale
AAATAATAAAAATAATATGGGTAAGATGTTCAATTTCGTTTTAATTAAATAACAACTAGGATTAATCGGAACAAAAAAGAAGGCGTATAGTAAAACACTGACGAATGAATGTTGGATATATTAATAAGTTTACCTAAATAATAAATTCGATCCCAAACGGGTTTACTGTACTAAATTAATAATCACGGTAAATACACAAGATGAAATTTTTTTAAAATTCCTTTATGGACAAAAAAATAAATGATTAATAATTAATATATAAAATAAATAGTACATAAACATTTAGAATATTAATGAGTTTTCTTTCCTTAACAGATTTTATTTTCTTTTAATTTATATTCTTCTTCAGAATATTCATCTAAAGCCGTTTGTTTTTTTTCTTTGTACCCAAGCTAAACTCAATATCCTCGTCCTTAATTTTTTTGCAATGCATACGACATATTCAATATACTTTTTTAGTATCATAGCAAGTAGTTATTTAAGGTTAGAATTGCTTGAAAGGCTTATATTTCAGAGAAACACTAGACTAAACACAATTGTCATATAGATCATTATCATCGTCAATACGCATATTCATTAACCACTGAATAATTTTTTCATTAATAGGTGATTCTATTCATTTTTACTAGAATATTCAAAAGATGTTCAATGAAAATTAATTTTTGGATTTTAAATTAGAACGAGCGCCATCTTCGATTTTAATTAGAAAACTGATCTTAAGTAGAAGAGGGGGGAGGGGGGTGAGAATAATAAAAGAGAAGAGAAAAAGAAAGAGGCCGGATTAATTCAAAGGGGAGAGTAAGACAGAGATGAGTGGGAAGAGAAAATACAAAATTAGATTACAGGATAGTCAGTAAATTATATTTAAGTAATACTAGATTCAAAATTTTATAGTATATGATTTTAGAAAGTATAAAGACAGTTGACAAAGAAGTGGCAACAATAGAGCATCTTTACGCAATTTATTTATTACAATATATACGGAAACTCGAAATACTTGAAATTATATATGTAGTACAAATAAATAACATTTTTTAAGTGGTACGTAGTAGGTAAGATGATTCCACATCAAATCTTTATTCTATTAGATGGGCATGCCGTGTTGAAATATACAAAGTAACGCCATGTACAATGGCAAAATAAAATAAGAGAATAAGTTCTTTTTAATTATATTTATTCACATACAAATGAGGATTAATTGGATTTTTTTAATATACATACATAATAATGCTATGCATGATCTTTGCTAATGATTTGCTGGTAGTTTTTAATTAGCTAGCTAGTACCACATATTTACAGATCAATCATTAAATTTTTACATGACAAATTTCCATCTCCGTTGTCTTTGTTGGTTTTGAAAAAAAAAAAAAAAGCATTTTTGATGAAAATATAGATCACGCTATAAGAATAAATTAGGGGAAAAAATTAAAAATAGCTGAATGCTTACTCGATATGATTGGTTTATATTACCCGCAAATATGCAAATTTCGTAAGAAGAAGTTTTACTATATCCTTTGATTCATCAGATAAATCACGTTAGTACCTTTCAGTGTTTAAAAANCACATACAAATGAGGATTAATTGGATTTTTTTAATATACATACATAATAATGCTATGCATGATCTTTGCTAATGATTTGCTGGTAGTTTTTAATTAGCTAGCTAGTACCACATATTTACAGATCAATCATTAAATTTTTACATGACAAATTTCCATCTCCGTTGTCTTTGTTGGTTTTGAAAAAAAAAAAAAAAGCATTTTTGATGAAAATATAGATCACGCTATAAGAATAAATTAGGGGAAAAAATTAAAAATAGCTGAATGCTTACTCGATATGATTGGTTTATATTACCCGCAAATATGCAAATTTCGTAAGAAGAAGTTTTACTATATCCTTTGATTCATCAGATAAATCACGTTAGTACCTTTCAGTGTTTAAAAAGGGGGGGGAAAAAAAGTCAGTGTGGAGCTTTCTTTTACATCATTTTATTTTTACTCGTATTTTCCTTTTGTTATAAGAACAGAAGTTGGATATTTAACGGATTAGTTAAAATAATATGAAGAATCTTCTACTTTCCATAGCCAAGAGATTGACTTGGAATTTCCTCAAGAAAGCAAAAGAAAAAAGAAAAGGAAAAAAGAGATTGACTTGATTTCTTTAAGGCAATTGGGGTTGGGCTGCAGTAATCAAGAGCATTCCTTCCCAAAAAGAAAAAAAATATCTTGAAGCCAACAACCAATTTTGACTCAGAATTAATTATGAGATTTCTTCATTCAAATTTTCTAATTGCCAAATTCTATATATATATATATATATATGTAGATCCGTAACTAGTTGGATAACAAAGTTTCCGCTAACTCAAAAAATTATAAATAAAATAAGACTCATCAATTCAATATCAAAAAACTTATATATTAGTTAAAATCATCACACGTATTTCAAAAAAAAAAAAAAAATCATCACACGGTATATGCACAAGATAACGTAATGTTAGAAAAATGTGGTCACATTCTTATATATATAAGAAGCCCTCAAGCTCATCATCATTGTCATCAAAATCATTTAATTACAGAAACAAAACAAAGGCTTAATTCTGATATAAGTCCGAATGTAAAGTTTTCAACATGGCGAAATCACTCTCTTCGTTTTTGCTAGCTTGTACTTTAGCTCTTTTGGGTTCTCTATTGGCCTCGGCCACAATAGTGGAGCATTCTTTATATGTAAGCTAAGCAGTTTTCTTCACTCACCCTCTTTTTAATTTCTTCTTCTTCCCCAGTTTTTCCTAAACATCAGCTTTTTCTATACATTTTGATCCATTTTAAGAACCTGGCCAAAGAAATTACTTAAGATTAGTTTTTTGATTTTTAACAAGAGCTAGCTAGACTAGATAATATTTTTGTAGCATGTTATATATGTACAAAAATAAAACTATCTGAATTAATTTCTGGTTATTCTCGTAATGTTGCTAATTATTGATATATGCAGATAAAAAACCTGACCGTGAACCACCTCTGCCGTGACCAAGTAATAGTTGCAGCAAATGGAAGCTTCCCAGGCCCAACGATAAGCGTTCATGAAGGCGACACACTTGTCGTCCACGTCGTCAACCATTCGCCCTACAACATAAGCATTCACTGGTAATTAATTAATTATAACTGTAAGTTCATTTGTTATTTATTATTAATGACAACCATTCTAGTAGGACAAATCTCAAGAGTGGAGGGAATATGGAACAATAATATGCTCAATCCCAAGGATGAAAATATTAACATTGTTGAAATACGGGTACACCAATTTTACGAAAATATCGAGGATAATATCAATTTTGACAAAAATTTCTGAAAAAATCACGAAAATCACAAATAATTAGTTAAAATTATAGAATTACTTAATAAAACTTTAAGAAATGCTAAATCATTCAACAATTAACAAATAAATTAGTTTTCTTGCAAAAAGTAGCATACATATAGCTTTATATAGTGAGATACTTTTCAATAATTATTGTAATACTTAATATAGTGTGATATACTTTTCATATAGCTTTATTTTTATTTTTTTGTTTGTTTTTTCTCCTTTTAAAGTATTATGTCATGTATATCGACATAATAATGGTGAACAAAATGCAAAAAATGTGTTTTTCTTCTTCAAATCGCGAATTTTGCCGACATTGTTGATATTTTATTGATATAACTCCGATATTTCCGATATTTTTCCCGATTTTCTGCCCTGTTGTGAAAACTTATTCCAATATCTATATCAATATTTGTCGATATTTCCTCGATATTCTACTGACATCCTCACAGATTTTTTTTTTTCAAGTGATTTCCATATCGGGATTGACCTTAACTCAGCTATATTTCCACCAACTTTTTGGGAAAAATGTCGAGTTTTTCATCCTTGTTAAATCCTCAAAAAATTCATTACTTACTTATTTGAGTAAGAGAGCATTAAGTTTCTATTTTACTATGAACCTAGCGAATTATTTTAATTCTAAATTAAATATGGCATATTTAAGAGTTTTTTTTTTCACGAAATGAAAGTTTAGATTGTCCATAAATGAGACATAAAAAAAGAAGGAATTCTTACAAAGATACATGTTTAGAATACCAAAAATTGGGAAAAGAAAAAAGAAAAAAAAAAGCCCAGATGACCTAATTTTTTCTGAAACAATCCCGAACTAGCTACCTCAATTATCTTTAATAAATTTTAATTTAAGTAATGTCATAGGATACCACGTGTCATTGTGGTATTGGATACCACTGACACCCCATAGCATTGCTCTTTAGATATTACTATTAACTACTTATCTCAAGTATCCCTCACTTAATAAAAAAGGGTTTTTTCTGATAAACTTTTAAGTGTAGTATTTTTCTAAATTCGTCCGAGATTTTTCAATTTTCTTCAAAAGTTTACCTCATAAAATCAAATTTTGTCAACATAGAATTACCAATACTAAACCCCTTGATTATTGGAATTTTATGAAAAATATCATAAATTGCACAAAATCTTTTATAGAGAAAAAAATAGGGTTTTGGACACTTATACCTATTTTTCAAAAAATATTACCAAATTTACGACCTTTCAAAAATAATAAAAATCTATACGATTTTTTTATGGCATTTTTCTAAATACTTTGGAAGCTATAAAACGCGGTGGCATTTTAGTAAATAAGTCATCTTTTTTTTTTCTTTTTTTTTTTACAGGAAACCAATTTGGTTTAATTTGGTTTCCTATTAGTAGAATGTTCAGTAAGTAAATCACATGAAACCACAAAAGTTTCCTGGAAACCAGTTTGGTTTCCTTTAGCCGAAAGTCCTGTATGTAAGTAAATCACAGGAAAGTACAAAAGTTTCCTAGAAATCAGTTTGATTTCTTTTAGCCGAATGTCCTGTATGTAAGTAAATCACATGAAACCACAAATATTTCCGGGAAACCATTTTAGTTTCCTTTTTGCAGAATGTCCTGTAGCTTAATAAATCACAAGAAACCACAAAGGTTTCTTGGAAATCATCGTGGTTTCTTTTTAGTAGAATGTCCTGTAGCTAAGTAAATCACAGGAAACAATGAAAGTTTCTTGAAAGTTATTGTGATTTCTTTTTTGCAGAATACCCTATAGCAAGAATTGGGTGGACATTAAACAAGGACGCTGAAGAATATAATTAAGTTCTCAAATTAAGTAATTATATTTTTGAAGTAAAAGCAACAGAAATATATATTAGTTTTTGGATTCTAGCAACTAGTTTCCAATAACTAAATTAGTTTCAAGTAATCAATAATTAAATTAACCAAATAGTTCTACTGTTTATGATAGAAATTAATTTGGTTTTCA
Source organism: Trema orientale (assembly GCA_002914845.1). Taxonomy (NCBI): domain Eukaryota; kingdom Viridiplantae; phylum Streptophyta; class Magnoliopsida; order Rosales; family Cannabaceae; genus Trema; species Trema orientale. The sequence goes on from JXTC01000795.1 coordinate 56,102, forward strand.
GTTTTTATTAACTAAATAGTTATGATATTTATGGCAGAAAACAATATGGTTGTTGGTTTTTAGTAACCAATTTGGCTTCTAGTTTCCAAAAATCAATTAGTTTATGATTTCTAATAATAAATTGGTAATTAATTTTAAGAGTAATCAGCTACAAGTAGACTAGTAGCAAAAAGAAATAAGAAAAAATAGAAATTCTAAGACGTTATTTGGTCTTTCTTAGCAAGAATTTATTATTTTTCTGAAAAAAGATAATACAAAAATAAGTAAAAGTTTGAACATAGTATTCTTCGTATTATTTATAAAAAGATAGTACTAGGTGTCTTTTTCCCAAAAAAATATGTTACATGAAAAAGCCTAAAAAAAATACGATAAACGGCCTTAATTTTTTGAAAAATATGGATATCCTGTTCTCTTTTTTTTTTTTTTTTAATTCTGTCTCTTTTTCATCTCTTTTTGCCCTATTTTGACTTTTTGAACCTAATTTAATATTCTATTTTATTTGTGTTCTTATTTTAGAATTTTAGCAATTAAAAATTGTTAATTACACAAAACATATTCTTTGAATAAGTTTTTGAAGTGGCGAGTCACTTTTATTAAATAAAATTAGTTCTTAAAATTGTTTTGAAAAAAAATAAGAAACAATCAACAACCCTTCCCAGTGGACACCAAATGTGAGCTGGTAGTGGTAGATACGTATGGAATATTATGGGGAAATTGACATGGATAGTTCAAATTTGGGCCAAATTGACTTTTGTAATTCACTTTTTCAAAATGACATTTATAGTTCAAAATAATGACTTTTTTAGTTGCTTTTGGAGAGATAAAAAATAGTCATTCCGAAATTGTCCTTCTGCCATTTTATGTTTAGTTACTAGTAGTCACAATTTTGTGACTGATGTTTTTTTTCAGAATAATTTGTTTTACATCATTACGAATATTGTGAATTTTCGAAGACGTGAGTAGTGTCATAATTTTGTGATTGATGGTCACAATTTTTATGACGCCTCTTCGGGAAATATTTTAAATTGTTATATTACTCACAATTTTGTTATTGGCAGTCACAATTTTGTGATTGCTGGTCAAAGTTTGTTTTACATCATTACGAATAGTTAAAAGAATTTATATTTTAGTGCAACCAATAGTCACACATTTGTGACGGTCAGTAACAAAAGATAGAGAACCTGCCACTTGATTCATTTTGATTTGTTTTATCATTATGAATATTATGAATTTTTGAAGACATGAGTAGTGTCATAATTTTGTGACTGATGGTCACAATTTTTATGACGTCTTTTTCTGGGTATGTTTTAAATTGTTACATTACTCACAATTTTGTTATTGGTAGTCACAATTTTGTGATTGCTGGTCAAAGTTTGTTTTACATCATTATGAATAGTTAAAAGAATTTATATTTTAGTGCAACTAATAGTCACACATTTGTGACGGGCAATAACAAAAGATAGAGAACCTGCTACTCGATTCATCTTGATTTTTTTTTTGTCACACATAATTAGTCACACAATTAATATTCCACAAAACATTATTCATTTTATTCATTGTTTCCAAGAAATTATTGACCAGTAAATTATATCAATATTTTTTTACAATATGTGCATTACATTCACCAAATTAGTGCCTACATTACAAAATCAAAATAAGTGTTCACATTGGCTAACAATGGTTTAGTAACAACTATTTAACAATAGCTAACAACGCCCATAACTCACACAAAATCTAATTTTCACATGAAAATCCATAACTTACAGACTAGAAGTCACAATGTGTGACTTTAGGTCATACAATCGCTAATAGTAGACAAGATCTGTGACTTAAAGTCACAAAGGTTGTGTCAATGATACATTTAGGACTTACTTGGAGACAAATTTGAAGAGGGCACAGAAGAAATCAGGCTCACCTTCTCTTTCTTAGACCTCGCGATGTGGTGCCTTTTCCCCGGCTTTCCAATANGGTTTTTTCTGATAAACTTTTAAGTGTAGTATTTTTCTAAATTCGTCCGAGATTTTTCAATTTTCTTCAAAAGTTTACCTCATAAAATCAAATTTCGTCAACATAGAATTACCAATACTAAACCCCTTGATTATTGGAATTTTATGAAAAATATCATAAATTGCACAAAATCTTTTATAGAGAAAAAAAATAGGGTTTTGGACACTTATATCTATTTTTTAAAAAATATTACCAAATTTATGACCTTTCAAAAATAATAAAAATCTATACGATTTTTTTATGGTATTTTTCTATATACTTTGGAAGCTATAAAACGCGGTGGCATTTTAGTAAATAAGTCATCTTTTTTTTTCTTTTTTTTTTTTTTACAGGAAACCACAAAGATTTCCTGGAAACCAATTTGGTTTAATTTGGTTTCCTATTAGTAGAATGTTCAGTAAGTAAATCACATGAAACTACAAAAGTTTCCTATAAGCCAGTTTAGTTTCCTTTAGCCGAAAGTCCTGTACGTAAGTAAATTACAGGAAAGTACAAAAGTTTCCTAGAAATCAGTTTGGTTTCTTTTAGCCGAATGTCCTGTATGTAAGTAAATCACATGAAACCACAAATATTTCCAGGAAACCATTTTAGTTTCCATTTTGCAGAATGTCCTGTAGCTTAATAAATCACAAGAAACCACAAAGGTTTCTTGGAAATCATCGTGGTTTCTTTTTAGTAGAATATCATGTAGCTAAGTAAATCACAAGAAACAATGAAAGTTTCTTGAAAGCTATTGTGATTTCTTTTTTGCAGAATGCCCTATAGCAAGAATTGGGTGGACATTAAACAAGGACACTGAAGAATATAATTAAGTTCTCAAATTAAGTAATTATATTTTTAAAGTAAAAGCACAGAAATATATATTGGTTTTTGGATTCTAGCAACTAGTTTCCAATAACTAAATTAGTTTCAAGTAATCAATAATTGAATTAACCAAATAGTTCTACTGTTTATGATAGAAATTAATTTAGTTTTCAGTTTTTATTAACTAAATAGTTATGATATTTATGGTAGAAAACAATATGGTTGTTGGTTTTTAGTAACCAATTTGGCTTCTAGTTTCCAAAAATCAATTAGTTTATGATTTCTAATAATAAATTGGTAATTAATTTTAAGAGTAATCAGCTACAAGTAGACTAGTAGCAAAAAGAAACAAGAAAAAATGGAAATTCTAAGACGTTATTTGGTCTTTCTTAGCAAGAATTTATTATTTTTCTGAAAAAAGATAATACAAAAATAAGTAAAAGTTTGAACATAGTATTCTTCGTATTATTTATCAAAAGATAGTACTAGATGTCTTTTTCCCAAAAAAATATGTTACACGAAAAAGCCTAAAAAAAATACGATAAATGGCCTTAATTTTTTGAAAAATATGGATATCCTGTTCTCTATTTTTTTTTTTAATTCTGTCTCTTTTTTATCTCTTTTTGCCCTATTTTGACTTTTTGAACCTAATTTAATATTCTATTTTATTTGTGTTCTTATTTTAGAATTTTAGCAATTAAAAATTGTTAATTACACAAAACATATTCTTTGAATAAGTTTTTGAAGTGGCGAGTCACTTTTATTAAATAAAATTAGTTCTTAAAATTGTTTTGAAAAAAAATAAGAAACAATCAACAACCCTTCCCAGTGGACACCAAATGTGAGCTGGTAGTGGTAGATACGTATGGAATATTATGGGGAAATTGACATGGATAGTTCAAATTTGGGCTAAATTGACTTTTTTAATTCACTTTTTCAAAATGACATTTATAGTTCAAAATAATGACTTTTTTAGTTGCTTTTGGAGAGATAAAAAATAGTCATTCCGAAATTGTCCTTCTGCCATTTTATGTTTAGTTACTAGTAGTCACAATTTTGTGACTGATGTTTTTTTTCGGAATAATTTGTTTTACATCATTACGAATATTGTGAATTTTCGAAGACGTGAGTAGTGTCATAATTTTGTGATTGATGGTCACAATTTTTATGACGCCTCTTCTGGAAATATTTTAAATTGTTATATTACTCACAATTTTGTTATTGGCAGTCACAATTTTGTGATTGCTGGTCAAAGTTTGTTTTACATCATTACGAATAGTTAAAAGAATTTATATTTTAGTGCAACCAATAGTCACACATTTGTGAGGGTCAGTAACAAAAGATAGAGAACTTGCCACTTGATTCATCTTGATTTGTTTTATCATTATGAATATTGTGAATTTTTGAAGACATAAGTAATGTCATAATTTTGTGACTGATGGTCACAATTTTTATGACGTCTTTTTCTGGGTATGTTTCAAATTGTTACATTACTCACAATTTTGTTATTGGTAGTCATAATTTTGTGATTGCTGGTCAAAGTTTGTTTTACATCACTATGAATAGTTAAAAGAATTTATATTTTAGTGCAACTAATAGTCACACATTTGTGACGGGTAGTAACAAAAGATAGAGAACCTGCTACTCGATTCATCTTGATTTTTTTTTTGTCACACATAATTAGTCACACAATAAATATTCCACAAAACATTATTCATTTTATTCATTGTTTCTAAGAAATTATTGACCAGTAAATTATATCAATATTTTTTACAATATGTGCATTACATTTACCAAATTAGTGCCTACATTACAAAATCAAAATAAGTATTCACATTGGCTAACAATAGTTTAGTAACAACTATTTAACAATGGCTAACAACGCCCATAACTCACACAAAATCTAATTTTCACATGAAAATCCATAACTTACAGATTAGAAGTCACAATGTGTGACTTTAGGTCGTACAATCGCTAATAGTAGACAAGATCTGTGACTTAAAGTCACAAAGGTTGTGTCAATGATACATTTAGGACTTAGTTGGAGACAAATTTGAAGAGGGTACAGAAGAAATCAGGCTCACCTTCTCTTTCTTATACCTCGCGATGTGGTGCCTTTTCCCCGGCTTTCCAATACCTTCAACCAAACCCAATTCCTTCTCTTTCCTAACTTCCATCTCCGGTAGCCTCCTCAATCTTCTCGCATTTCTAGGTGAGGCAGAATCCAATAAACCCAACTGAGATGTCCTGCTCTTATACCGCCACCTAGACCCAACCTGCTCCACATGCTCATCAGCCATTTCAAGCCGATTGGTGAGATGAGTCTTAGATCTCCAAAGAGGCGAAGGAGAAAGAAGCAGAAGCCATTGAAGAGGGACGAAACTGGGAGATTTGAGAGACAAAGTGGAAGGCGACAGAGTCCTCTTGGAGGACGGTTCGATAAGATCAATGGAGAGATGAGGAAGATTTTCGGATTGGATGAGGTACAAGGCCGATTTAGTTTGGGGCCGGCTCAGATCTAATAAAAATGGAGAGAGAGAAAGAGAGGGAGAGAGATAGAGAGAGAGAGAGAGAGAGAGAGAGAGCGTGTGGATGAATGGAGGAGGAAGACGATTTTGACGCTCTCTTCACTGATTCTCTTATGTGATAAGGGCATTTAGAGCCAAGGGTATTTTAGACTTTTTGTTGCCTAGAGAGTATTAGAAATGTCATTTTAAAAAAGTGAACTAAAAAAGTCAAATTGACCCAAATTAGAACTATCTAGCTCAATTTCCCAATATTATGGTTTTCTTTTTAATTGTTTAATTTTCTTTGGCAATAAGCAACCCGGCCCAACTCAACCTGCAATTTCCTTAGTTGCTATATATAATATTTATAGTAACCTCTTTATTTATTTATTTATTTTTTTTTGGAAATAAAGAACCACATCTCTCATTTCCATATCCCGAATTCCATATTTATGTTATGGTGACCTTTCCCTTCCCCATTTCCTCCTATTTACCCCGATACTTAAGTAACCTAATAAGAAACTTATAATATCTTTTTGTTTTCTTTCTAATTTATCTGAATATCATTAGTAATTTTATAGGATACCTATGATAACTTTTTTTGTTTTTTGTTTGGCATTCTATTATGAAAGGCACAACTATAACAATTTTCCAATAACATAATGAATGAAGAAATGATAAGAAGCTTGGGAAGGAGAGAGAGAACATGAATGAGGGAGAGGAGAGTGACAATCTTTTAGGAATGACAAGAATATGAAGAATAATAAGTGATTATTCATAAAATTACAATATTATTCATTTAATCATGTGTAATATTCTTTTAGAGAACATATGTGTCATTATATATAAAAAGAGAAATGAGAAATGAGAAATGAGATCTTTCCACTAGTGGGGAGGATATAAATATCCCCTCTGCAATCTATTCTCCCTCCCTCAATCCCTCCAACAAAATAAATGATTTTATCTCTCTTTCAATCCCTGTCTATCCTCCCACAAATCCCTCCTACCAAACAAATAAATAATTTTACCTCTCTTTCAATCCCTCTCTATCCCCCACAAATCTCTCCTACCAAACAGAAGATTAAAGTCAGACTATAGTCCCAATAATGTAATCTATATTTCCAATATTTCCACGACACGTCTCTTTGATTTTTGGGTTGATAGCCTTTTATGTATTTACATTTTTAATATATGTAGGCATGGAATATTTCAACTTCTTAGTGGATGGGCCGACGGCGCAGAATATGCGACCCAATGTCCAATACGACCTGGTCATACCTATACATACAGATTCAATATCACTGGACAAGAAGGAACCCTCTGGTGGCATGCCCACTCCTCTTGGCTGCGAGCAACTGTCCATGGAGCTCTCATCATTTATCCGAGACCCAATCTCATGAGGCCACTTCCTTACCCATTTCCTACACCCTATGAAGAGGTTCCTATTATATTGGGTAAGATATGCAATGCATGCCTTAATCTTTTATCTACTAAGCGCATCAATTTGTCACAATATCGTGGGACCAATTTATTTCATAATGGGGATTGCGGACTTTGATAAGTTGTCATAGTACTTTATTCCCCCCTAAAAAAAAAACAAAAAAAAAAACAAAACAAAAAGATAACATATATTAAAAAATAATAATACTGAAAAGTTCAGTCATTTTTGTATTTGTGGAACTCCAATGGATTGCTAGGGTATTTAATAATCGGAGGCTCTTTAAAGCTAATGGGTTTCAGACACTTATATTAAAGTACAAATGACCTATTATATATATTTATTCAAATAGCAATGCTAGGGCACCTGCTAATGTGCTAATAAAAGTGACACCCACGTATAAAATTAATAGGACACCAACATGCAAAATTAAAAGTGTGAGACCCTCTTCTATTTGTATATAATTCTAAGTAGCATATACAAATATACTACTAAAAAAGACAAGTGGGTGTCATTTAGTATTTTTCAGGAAAAAAAAAAAATTAGCACAAGAGTGTCATTTAGTATTTTTCTACTGAAAATGACTTTTTCTAGATTCGAACATAAATTTCAGGTGAGTGGTGGAATGCTAATGTTATTGATGTATTGAACGAGGGTCTTGCTATTGGCATAACTCCTAATATGTCCGATGCTCTCATCATAAATGGACAAGTGGGTGACTTGTACAAATGCTCAAATCATGGTAAGTGAAAATACAGTTATATGTTATATATAACTCCTTAATGTTGTTCTATCTCATTTGTAAATCAGTTTGATTTACTAATTTACTACTAAATAGAAGCGATATTCAATATTTGAATGAAAAAAAATACCAACAGTCTTTCAGGTTATTATCAAGTCTAATCTTAAATTTTGTATTCTTATAAGTTATAAAACAATTAACTTGTTAATGATATTTTGCAGACAAATAAAGACAAATTAAAAAATTTTATTATATAATTAATGATAACAATAAGTCGGTGAAAAGTAGAAGAATTTGAGACTAATGACACTTGGTAATTAACTTGACCTCTAGCTAGTTCTACTAAAAAAAAAAAAAAAAAATTGAAGAATAAGAGAACAATTTTAAACTAATTAAGCAAATTTCATCTCATGAACAGATATGTACAGGCTCAAGGTGGTGCCAGGAAAGACTTACTTACTGCGTATAATCAACGCTGTACTCAATCATCAGATGTTTTTCAAAATAGCCAAACATACGGTCACAGTTGTTGCAGTCGACGCTTCCTACACGAATCGTTACGTCACCGATGTTGTTGTCATCGCACCTGGCCAAACAGTTGACGTCCTTTTCACGAGCAACCAACCAATAGGGTCTTACTACATGGCAGCTCAACCGTACTATAGCGTACCCAGAGTGATCCCCTTTGGCAATAGGACGACAAGAGGCATTATCGTCTACGAGGGATCCACATCATCAACCCCTATGAAGACAGTCCTACCGAGCTATTACGACGACTCCACGGCCTTCAAATTCTACAACAGCTTAACTGGGCTGGCTGATGGGCCCCATTGGGTCCCAGTCCCACTCCACGTGGACAAATACATGTTCATAACCGTTGGACTAAACAACGAACCTTGCAAATCAAAAAAGGGCAAATGTCCAGGCCCACTCGGGGGGAAAGTTTCTGCGAGCATGAACAACCACTCATTCGTGTTGCCAAACACATTATCTATGTTGCAAGCGTTCTATTATGGTGTGAGTGGAATCTACACAACCGATTTTCCTGACCATCCTCCGTTCAAGTTTGACTACACCAATTTAAGCTTAAACGAATCATTTATGTTCGCGCCAAAAGGGACGTATGTCAAGAAGTTGAACTACAACGATGTTGTGGAGATTGTGTTCCAGAACACCGCTATGATAGAAACCGAAAGCCACCCGATTCATCTCCATGGCTTCAACTTCCACGTGTTGGCCCAAGGCTTTGGCAATTACAATGCTCGTGAGGATCGCACAAAATTCAACATTGTTAATCCACAAATTCGTAACACCATCGCCGTCCCGTCAGGCGGATGGGCAGTCATAAGATTCCAAGCTAATAATCCAGGTTAATAGAAAATAATTATTCTCAATCTTTATTTTAATGTTACTATTATTATTATTATTATTATTACTAATACTATCTAATAATCAATTCCGTATAGGTATATGGTTGATGCACTGCCATGTGGACAGGCACATGCCGGTGGGCTTGGCTACGGCATTTGAGGTTAATAATGGGCCCACTCCATCATCTATACTTCCTCCACCACCTGAGGATCTACCTAAATGTTTCGAGTCTGATGATATCTTAAATTCGGCCGTGCCAAGTCAAGCCAATAGTCTCTCATATCCTAATTTTTCTCGCGGAAGGAGAAGTTATTATATGGAATTGAATGTAGGCAGAACTGCTCATAGGGAAAAGAAATGAAGAATATCTTCTTTTTCTTTTTTTTTTCCTAATAGTTATAACAAATCTCCATGATAATCATAATGCTGAGTCATACTATATATGAATTCTTTCTTCTTCTTCTTCTACCTTTGGATTCCAGAATTTCATTAGTCTAGAATTGAATGAGATTCGAGAGCGAGAGGAGATGAATTGTAGATGCTGGCGGAGTATTAAAATTGAAACAGGGAAAAATGGGGGAGAATAGCGTACAGAGGAGGAGGAGGAGAATCTACGAGTGATCTGGATGGAGTCAGCGTGCCAATTCCACAAAAGCCTTCAATTTCAACCTTTCGATTTGGATCGAAAGATTACAAATTTGTCAGCATCAATAGAAACAAAATTTTATACTTTTTGCTCAGTTTGGAACTTGGATTTTTAGAGAGAAGGAAAAAAAAATTACAAAAAATTTCATTTTCTCTTGTTTAGATCCAAACAAAAGACAATAATTTTTTTTTCCAAAAAAATCAAGAGTTGAATTTTATTTCATTTTTTAGTATATAGAATCATGACACATTAATTAGTAAAAGTAAAAATGTCAAAATAAAATTTATTAACTTCTAAAAAAAATATTTTCTTCTCTCTTTTTTCATAGCTCTTTCCTCTTAATTTTTTTTCCCTCCAAAATCCAAGTTTCAAACGGAGACAAAATTACTTTATACACTACTGTGAAACAAATTTCTCACACGCTTTCCTATCCTACCAACATTTTCATAACCCAGTTAAAGAAGAAAGGAAGGAAAAAAAAAAAAAGGCATATAACTAGCAACATTTTTTCAGATCAATAAACTTTACGTGCATATTAAAATTCAATCCACGGGAATAGTCAACAAATCACTCCTAATGAAATTAGTTCAAAGTGGACGATTTGAATATTTCATTGCACATAATAAATGGGTTTTTATTTTGAAGTAAAAGAGTCATAAGTTTAGCAACAACTAGGTGTAAACAACGGGTGGACTGGGCGGATTTTTATTTTGAAGTAAAAGAGTCATAAGTTTAGCAATAACTAGGGGTGAATAACAGGTGGATTGAGCGGATTTTTGGGCGGTTTTATTTTTGTGAAGTTTCTTAAAATCTTAAACTATAACCATCCAATTATTTGGCGAATCAGGCAGTTTATTAGTGAGCGGTATAGGGCGGTTACACAATCAAAGACCTAAAATAGAATTTTTTTTTTTCTTTTGCAAAGTTTTTAACTACATCATAAATGAAATTACATTTGAAGACAATACTAATTTGTCCAAAATAAAATTTGTAACTAATAATATTTCATTTCTCATCTAAAAAGTCTATGAACTATATACTAGATTAAGCGATCCCATAGTCTATCCCTTAACAAAGTCAATTATTAAAAATCATAATGCATGCAACTCCATAAATAAAATCCAACAAATAAAGTGCAAAATTAAAACATTGAGAATCATAAATGTTAAATGTCAATTCTCATCCAAAGTAAGAAGCAAGTATACAAAATAAATAAATTATAGTTGAAAAGAATTTAAATAAAAACAATCATAATTGACAATAATAAATACGCACTATTAAATGAGTAATGATTTATTTTATATGGTTTAAAGTTGCATATGGCGAGGATCAAGGAGGAAGATGAGCCATAGAAGTTGTTCTAGTTTCTAAAAATAATATTACATTAGTATCTATTATAAAGATTACAAATAATATTTAGATATGTATTAGTAGTGTGTCTCATGTGTGGAAATAAATTTTTTCTTTTTTTTCCTCTTTTCGGGCAGTACAGTTTGAAACCGCCACAAGAAAATGAAAATTGTAACTAACTATTTCTTTAAGTGGTTTCAAACTATACCGCCTATTTATGGTGGTTTTAGTTTTTAGCAGTTTTTTGCGGGCGGTGTTCGGCGGATTGAACCCGGCCCAACCTATTTTATATCTCTACTTAGAAGGATATAAGAACACTCTTTAATTCCTAGAAAATACATAGAGGGAAAAACAAAGATTCTCGTATTTTCGTTTATAAATCTGTCTCTTTAATTGAATTTCAGACAACAGTTGTGTCTGTTATAAAAAGATACAATTCCTTAAAATGCCCGTTTGGAAAAGACAACTTTTCAGAAAATATATGTATATTTATATGACAATAATGTGGCCATGAAAGCCTCTCGGGAATTTAGCATAGGTATAAAAACCCAAACATTTTGAGGGTATTTTAGTACTTTTTTCAAAAAAAAAAACTGATATATATGTATATATATATATATATCTCTCTCTAGCCAACTGGGGCTAGCTCAGTTGGTCCAAGGTTTGAGGGTTGTGTGTGTGTGTTTGGGGGGTCAGGGATTCAAACCTTGGTAATGTGTGTGTGTGTGTGTGTGTGTGTGTGTGTCATTTTCCTTTAATTTGTAGTAAATGATGGTCATTAGTTAAGCCCCACTTTTTTAAAAAAAAATATCTCTCTCTCTCTCTCTCTCTCTCACACACACACACACTCTCCCTCTCTCACTCTCTCTCTCTCTCTCTCTCTCTCTCTCTCTCTCTCTCTCACTCTCTCTCCCTCGACGTCTTCTTCTTCTTCACTATGCCCGATGCACAGCAACCATGGCTTCATTGCTGACGACCATCCTCCGGCCAGCTACGAGCGCTGCCACCACCCAGAATCAGACCGCCATCTTGGGACGAGCTGTCCGCCGGAGTTTCGCCGCCTATAACCGTGAGAATCACCATTGGTGGAGGAAAATGATTACGGGAAGATTTGGCCGCCGATGGAGATTTCAGCTACCTCAGGTCGCGAAACCACTTGCATCGGATTCCTTTCGATAAGATCGACAAGAGGAATACCATAGTATATATATCTCGACTCAACTTTACCCGAATTGAATTTTGCCATTTTTGACAATTTTGAGTTATTTTAGTTTTGTATTTAAATTTGTCAATCCGATTGTTAGATCATAAAATAAATCTCATATTTGTGATGTACTCATGAAAACAAGAATATTGATATATATATATTGACTATATTTATTGACGGGTACGAAAAAAGAAATCTGACGGCTCAAATTTGCCTCCTTTTGCGTGTCGTGGACCCGGGTTCAGCACGAGCCCAAATTAGTCAAGTTATATGTATAACCTAATTATTTTGGGTGATAAAAATTCAGTAGAGATATCTGTTTCTCCATTTGAGGTCCCGTTGAAAAATCGAATTTTCAAACCAAATCATTAAGAGTTCGAAAACGACCCCCGATCCTCCAAACGACCAACAAACGATGCTTAACGCTCTCAACAGTGCCGTAACGCTATCTTGTCACTCAATTGAGGTAGGGATTCGATTACTTGATTCTAAAATTAATTTAATTTATAAATTTATATATTTTCAATAAAAATGGAATTTCTTAGTCTAATTTATATAAATTGTATTTATATCTGTTTTTGACCTGATTTAATATATAAACTGCCTGAGAGGTATGACATACTGGTTGGCATGTCATATATATTGTTTTGAACTATTTTCTACAGAAAATTGAGTTTTTGAGTTTTGATAAAAAAAATGGTCATTATACTGCCGAAATTTTTAGCAAATCCAAAATGACTTGAGAACTCAATTTCGAGTACTAAGTATTATTTGATAAAGGAATACTACATGGTTATTTGTGATTTCGTGGAAATGATACATATGCTTATTCTGTCATTCATATAGCATTTGTATGCATTCACATACTTACGCGATCGTCAGACTTACAATTCCCCACATAGGGTGCTTGGACTTACGGTCGCCTCTTTAGGTGACTCAGATCTGGTATCCTTGGGATGGTTATACCCCTGAAATTCTAGTCTCAGAAGTGTCGGAGATGACACGAAACTAGTGAATTCTACTCTTGTCGAAATTTCTCAATTCAAATGGACATTCATTCTTGTACTCACATGTCCATTATGGTGATAAGCTATACGAACCTCGTAAGTTCTAAGATAGCAATTCAGTGTCTTGTATCTTGATTGGCATGACTTGACATTATTTGTACTTGTAGGGTTGTGATTTGAATTTCAAGGAAATTGTTTATATGTGACTAACCTATTTGAGTGTCTGGTAGTATGTTTTCATAATTTTGTATCATACATTGGTTGGACTTTTCAGTGGACATGACATATTAGTTTTCATCCATGGATTGAATTAATAATATGGACTTAGTTATAAATTAAAATTATTGGATTAGTAGAATTTGGTTGAATTCAATACCATGATTGTTTAGTTTAAAACTTTTAGAAATTTAAAGTTAACAATTCAAATTTGAACAACGTGTACTATTATATTTTATTATTGTGGCATGTTTTCTTCCAAAGAACTAATGGATATTTTTAAAACTTAGAATATTGATTAGGTGAAAATAATTTACTTTTTCAAGGAATGTATGGTCTATAAAAAGTAGTAGTATCACTTTGAGTCTAAGGTTTGCGAAATTACCAGCATTATAAAATTTAAATAATTGATTTACTTAAAGCTAGTTGAGGTACTAGTGAGGTATCATTGCACATTTAGTGGTGCTAATTTAGAAATAAAGTTCCTAAATATTTTTCCTAGTTTTGAATATTATAGATACTCCTGCTAAAAATTACCGAATTTCTACTTGTCACTTGATTTGAATCTAAGGAAAACTTTGGAAAATTGATTTATAAATTGATTTGGAAATAAACATAAAATGTTTATGGAAAATTTATGTGGTAACTTTTGGCAAAAAATTTGTATTTTTAAAAGAAATCATTGGTGTTATTTAATATGATATGCGTATAAATTCTTGAAAGTTTGTCCATATATTTCTAAAGTCAAATATACAATATCATGTTACAAGAATTTTGCTAAGTAAACTTGGTTGAAACCTTATATAAATGGAGAAATTTTATATTTTGAAAACTTAGTTTGGCAGTTTTGTAAAATCTTGTCATTATAGTTTCATGTGCCTTGTTGTTTAGATACGTTTATTCTTTCAAACTTCTCCATTATGTATGTGACATGCTTTACTGAGATGTATATGATTTTGGTGTTTATTGGATTGTTAAAACCTTATTGGTTAATAGATGTTTGTTGATTGGCTAAGTGAAGTTAGGTTGACTTTACCTTATTGATCTCAATTCGAAAATTAGGTACTTGTGGTGTTAATTTGGTTTGATATCCTAAGTGTTGGGAGCTCCTTGTTTTAGAGACTTGGGACGGTTTTATATGAACTTTGAATAAAAATATTTTTGTTTTTGAATACCTAAGCTTCGGAGAAACTTGGGTGGTGTATAATGATATATGATATCTTCTTTGATTTTAAAATTTAAACTAATCGATTTATGAAACTTGGATTTCTAATGGGTAAGGGCTATGGATTGATATGCCTCAATTTGACATTTAGTAAATTCTGAATATGCATATAAATGTGTTCTATTTTCTTTGAAAACATAATTTGAACCTTTAAACTCATGGGATATTACATATTATAAATCAATTGGCTAAAAAAAAACGTTATTCTCTATAAATATGGTTTGCAAGTTGAGTGAGGTTAAAAAAAAATAAAAAAATTACACTTGACACACTCTATTATTTTCTAAAATGCTTTATAGGTTCTTCCTATTATTAAAATACCTTCTAAAATCATTTTTAATAAAATTACTAGAGTGTGATGACTTCAAAGTTATAAAACTCAAACAAAGCCTCACTAAAGTATTACTTAAAGTTTTTCATTAATAAAGAGTTATGAGAAATTAATTGCATAGTGTGATTTGCTAACAGAAAGGAGGATGTGATTTTAAATCTACTAAATAGACATGTTTGAGAACTTTTGAAAGGCCTTGAAATTTTAAGAAAAATTTCGATTATGTTTTAAAAAAAAAAAGAATCGACATATTTTAAATTCTTGATAATTTAATTAGCAAACTATATATAAAGCGAGAAACTTCTTCTTGTCCTACTTACCTTAGTAAGTGGAATTGGTGTATTAGATACCCAATTGATTGATTAATGAGAACAAGATATAATCTTGTCATTATATTCTCTCTTGGTATTGATGAGTGAATACTGCTTGAGGTACTTTACTTGTGTTGACCTTTGGGTACTATTAAAGACTCTTGTTATAATTTGTGTGGATTAGAGAGTCTAACTAGAGTTCGTTAGTATTGAGTTCAGTTTGTAACTCATTACTTAATTTGAGTTGGATCCATGCATCATTGTGGTGGTATAATTGATGGCATATGGATCAATTTACTCATGAGTCTATCTTGAGAGTTCATGAACTCTTATTATTATATTTTCAAAGGGAATACTTGAAGTTCAAGTTTAGTTCACCTATGGCTAAGGTAAGACTTTATTGTGAACTAATGTAGTATTCCTATTTGTCCCTAATTTTGTGTCGCATGTTTTCAAAAATATTTTTGAAAAATTGTTTATGATTTTAAAATGAAATGAGGTTAGAAGGGAGACAGGCATCACTGCTAGAATTTCCTAACACTTAGGACAAAAACATACATGCATGCAAACTATGGAAAACACATGATCACATCATGAATGCAGAGGAAAACTAGTAGATTTAGGTTTTAAAATTTTTACATAAAAACATATTTTTATAACTATGGAACATACATGCATCTAATACAGGATCATATATAACATAAATCAAATCTAGATGCACAAACCCTAGAGATAAGATTAGGGTTTACCTCTTGTAGCGTGCTCCTCCTTGATCTCCTTGTTGATGGTGATCAAACCTCCAACCCTAGATCTTCTTGTCTATGCTCTTGCTCTTGGTTGATTAAGCGAGTGGGCACCAAGTTGAATCCTTCGTTGGAGAACGATCAAGAACACCTTCTTGATCTTTTGGAACACTGGAAAGTGAGAAGAGAGTGTGAGGTTGCCGAAAACTTTTTCTCTCCTCTCTAGCCTTAGGTTGGCCAAATTCTCTCTCTCTCTCTCTGTGCCTTATGCGTGTAGCTCTCTTAGAATTATTGTGCAGTTTTTTCTCTCATGTATCTTATATATATGAGGCCAAAAACTACTAACCCTAGTCCAACTAGGATTAGGCTTGTTCTCCAATTTGGGCTTTGGGTGTATTTTTATAAATATGTCCAACTCATGTAACTTATTTATAAAAATACTAACTTCTGTGTAGAATTATTATTTTACACAGTTTTATAAAACTAATTTCACAAATACCACCAACCAATTAATGAGCTTTATTGAGATAGACAAGGGACCTAATGGATCCAAATAATACAAACTCTAATAATATGATAAATACATAATAACTCTTATTATGGTATTTATATAAATATTATTAGTAAATAGAACACTCCACTAAAAGCCCAATACTGTACTTTTAAATTAGATGTCATGCCTTTTATAGAGATTCAATTAACTAACCTTGATTAACCGATCCATCTAACGTATTCTATACCACACATAGAATCCCTATACAATGCCGTAGTTGGATAAGTGAAATTACCGTAATACCCCTCCAACACCTATTTACCTTTAAGTTACCATCTTTCTATCAAGGAATAATGTTGTCGATAATTTTGTTCTCAATGGCAATTTAGACAAAATTATCAACCAATTCACAAAGTGAATACTAAGATCTTAGATTTAATTATTCCATAAATCTTGAAAGAACCTAAAGTGGCATAATGTATAGTATCCTTAACTATTTGGTGTTCCCATCAATTCATAAGCCATAACCTCCAATATGCCAGAGTTCACCTCTAATTTCATAGAGATTAGTCTTTTAACAAATCAAAAGGCTACAACCCATGAAAGCAAGTCCAATCAAATATCAAGGATTAAGATCTATATGCTAAGAGCTAGTTTGTAGTAATGTAAAAATTGAGTTACGGCATATTGCCCGGTCCAGTTCAATACACATAACTTATTTATGTTGTACTAGTGTTTCTATCAGAAGTTAGACACTTCAGTGATTTGAGACACATCATTCCCATTGAGATAGACAAACACTATAATCTTTAGTAAATAAAGTATTCCATCTTTATTTACAGATTGTGAACTAATTCATTTAAACTTAGATAAAGAAACAAGTCTCCTCATAATTAACACTAAATCATGTTTGTTTCTTTATTCACAAATAAAGTCATGGAATCTTTTTCAGATAAATAAACTATTCAACTAAGATAGTTTAATCTAACAAATATCATAATTGCATATAAGAGAAAGTTGTTTATACTCAAAAGGGTAAAATTAGAAATATGCTTTTTAGGGCAAAAATCCCAACAATCGCCGCGGAGATGACCTATCCTGTTGGAACCTTGTTTCTGGGGTATTGTAGTATTGATACTAGTTTTATTTGCATATTGGATATTGAGTCATTTTTATATGACTTTCCCTTGTACCAAAAGATTTGGGAGGTCTTCGGAGGTTAGTGACGAGTTGCGATTATTGTTATAATCCTATATTGGGCAAAGAGACTTAGAGTGTCTCTGGGTTTAATTGTGGCATGAGTTACTATGATATGGTATTACCTTAGTTAAAAGACTTGGGAAGTCTTTAGACAATATTTGTTATGTGGATACTTGCATTTTATATGCTTGGATTGCTGTGTTCCTATTGGCATTTGTTGTGCTAAGTGCTTCTATGTTGGAGATTTCCATTAATGGTGATTCCAGTCCTGTCTTTGACTAGAAATGTCTTATGTACATGGTTGTTTCTCACTCATTACGAGGACAGTAAATGACTTAGATCATTGTACTCTTATTGTCGTTTTTTACCTCTAAACTCGTCTTTCTTGTGTGTGGTATAATACGAGTATAATTATTTTCCACTCGAGACCTTATTGAGTACTATCTTGTGTTGACGAGGATTCTATTAGTCTTTGGACTCAGTAATTGATTAGGACCAAGTTTAGCCACAGATAAATGGAATTGTCCCAGTGTATTATTGATATGGTATGATTTTGGAACAATATTATATATACTTGACATTTGATCTGCTATACTATTTTGGTACATAATAATCAGTGTTCTGGTTACACAAGTCTTGTATTTTCGACTCTTATTCCTAGTTATTGTCACTACTTCTGTAATTAATTACTAATTTGGGGTCATTGTTTCTAATCTCTTATGCCGATATATTGTACCTACTGGTGAGCCATCCTTTGATTCTATACCTCTTGTGTTTCTCTTTATCACATGCTTTTCTGTGGCATTGACATGTTAACGTAATTCTAATACCAGATGTGAATTGTATGTTATACACTTCTAGATTTACTAAGTATTTGGTTCGATACTTATCAATTATGTGATCAAGTGTTCACTCCCCTTCGAGCTGTTATCCAAACCTATACTCTCTTTTGTGCTTGAATTTCGGGATAAAATTCTTTTAAAGGGGGAAGGATGTAAAAACCCAAATATTTTAAGGGTATTTTAGTACTTTTCTATTAAAAAAACAGATAAATATGTATATATTTTTCTCTCTCTCTCTCTCTCCCCCTCGATGTCTTCTTCTTCTTCACTGTGCCCGATGCACAGCAGTGCCACAGCTTCGTTGCCGATGACCATCCTTCGGCTAGCTACGAGTGCTGCCACCACCCAGAATCAGACCGCCATCTCGGGACGAGCTATCCGCCAGAGTTTCGCCGCCTGCAACCGCGTGAATCGTCGTCAGTGGAGGAAAACGATCGCAGGAAGATTTGGTCGCCGACGGAGATTCCGGCCACCTTAGGTCGCGAAACCACTTGCATCGGATTCGTCTTGACGAGAGGAATACCATGGTGTATATATATATATCGACTCAACTTTGTCCGGATTGAATTTTGCCATTTTTGACATTTTTGAGTTATTATAGTTTTGTATTTAAATTTTTCAATGTGATCGCTAAAACGTAAAATAAACCTCATATTTGTGATGTACTCATGAAAACAAGAATTTTGATATATATATTGACTATATTTGATGACGGACACGAAAAAAGAAATCTAACGGCTCAGATTTGTCTCGTTTTGCATGACGTAGGCCCAGGTTCGGCCCGAGCCTAAATTGGTCAAGTTATATGTCTAACCTAGCTATTCTGGATGCTAGGAATTCAGTGGAAATATCTTTTTCTCCATTCGAGGTCCCGTTCAAAAAATTATATTTTCAAACCAAATCATCAAGAGTTCGAAAACGACTTCCAACCCTCCAAACGACCACCAAACGACGCTTAACGCTCTCAATAGCGCCGTGAAGCTATCTTGTCACTAGATTGAAGTAGGGATTTGATTACTTGATTCTAAAATTAATTTAATTTATAAATTTATATATTTTCAGTAAATATGGAATTTCTTGGTTTAATTTATAAAAATTGTGCTTCTATCTATTTTTGACCTGATTTGAAATATAAACTGCCTAGAGGTACGTCACACTGATTGGCGTGTCATATATATTGTTTTGAACTATTTTCTACAAGAAATTAGGTTTTTGGGTTTTTGATAAAAAATGGCTGTTATACTGCCGAAATTTTTAGAAAATCCAAAATGATTTGAGAGCTCAGTTTCGAGGACTAAGTATTGTTTGATTAAAGAATATTGCATGGTTATTTTGTGATTTCGTGGAAATGGTGCATATTCTTATTCTATCATTCATATAGCATTTGCATGCATTCACATTCACATATAAATGTCTCTAAACTAATTAATTAGAATTTCCTCTAAACTTTAAACGAAGGATTTCCTTAAAAATTAGAACTAATGAAAAATTTCTTGATTATGATATTTGCTTACTTTGAGGACTAAATCTGAAAATTTTAAGTAATTGATTTTTTTCTGAAATTTTAGAAAATCACTATTTATTTCTATTTTCACTTAAATTTACTAAAAGTCTCGGCCTTGTCCACTGTACCTTAGTGACACAGCCGCGCAAAGCTCTCTGGCATTTATATATATATATGGTCATCGGTGGCGCGACCGCGCATGGCTCTGTACCTTCCCTTTTTATTTGAACAATTACAACACTCACTCTTCGTGATCCGACCACAAGGTCAGAGGGGCCCCCAGTATTATTGGTAAAATGACATGATCTCATCCGCTTGCCCAGAGCTAAGAGATTGACTTGCGTATTTATGTTTCTGGTCGGAAAAATTCTCTCCAACAGATTCGTACTAATCTCATCTTACAAGAGGGTTTGAAAATGAATAAATGAGCAGCCACAACCTTATTTTAAATATGACGCTTCATAGTTTTTTTACTTCGAACCAAAATATTCTATTAGACGGGTATGTCAGTTTGAAAAGTACTCGAATTATACTAATGCCATGTACAATGGCAAAATAAAACAAGAGAATAAAGTTATTCTTTTTAAGGGCGTGCCTATAGTAGGGGCGCCCTTACGTAGGCCCTGTCTATTCACCGTTGGATGGGAATCTGTATATAAATAGATTCTCCACAGATTCTCGTTATTCCCCACAGATTCCCATCCAACGATAATTAAGGCATGACCCTACGTAGGGACGCCTCTACCGTAGCCATCCCCTCTTTTTAATTAAAATTATTCACATACAAAATAAGGATTAATTGGATTTTTTAATATACAGACATAATAATAGTATGTATGATCTTTGTTAATGATTTGATGGAAATTTTTAATTAATTTGCTGTCACAACCTAAATTCCGGGCCAGTAGCAGAAAGAGAATTTCACAAGTAAAAATTCAAAAGTTGTTTTTGAAAAATTTATAAAATAATTTTAAAATAAAATTCCTACAATTTGTATTCACCATTAGACATAGATTGTTAAAGAAATTTATTTAAGCAAACTAAACATCATCATCAGTAATCTCAAAATCTAGCCCACTAATTATACAGACCGAGTCTGTGGAACGGGCCCTTAAGTATCTTACTACAAGCCAAGATCATTTAACAGATATATCTTACAAAGTTACCAGTTCCCAACTCGGTAACTAGCTTAAAATTCAACTCGGCATATCCTGAGATTTACTGTATATGGGTTGCACACCATTATTTTATCCAATAATCACGATATAAAAATATATCTAATAATCTATATAGTCCAATCCCAGTATAATCCAACAATTTACAGCAATTAACCAAATCATCGTAAAATGATGATTTTTCATAAATAAGTTTTAATGCAATTAAAATCCCAAACAGATATAAAAATTAGGTAATCGAACCCCTACCTCGATGTGGTAGTAATACCAGGCTAATAATGCTCAAAGAATCCCCCGTTGATCACTTAAGTGTTCAAATAGCACTTTCCAGTTCTTGGTAAGTCCAATTGAAAAAGTAACTTTTCTACTGGAGCTTCAAATGTAGAAACGGAGGTCACCACTGAATTCAAAACACCCAAAAATACTAGGTTAGATATATACCTCATCAAAAACAGGTCCCGATGCAGGACCGGTCTGTGGCATGCAAAATAGTGCAATTTTAGGCCGCGAAATTATAATTTTCGTTCCACAACGAAACATAGTAGTATTTTATATCAAAATTCATGTCTCGACCTCACTGAGTCCAAATTCGAAGTCAGAACTCAGTTTCGAGGTCCCTACAATTAGTTACGCTCAAAAATCCAAGAAATACAATAATACCACTTGTAGTAATTATTTAGAAAACTATCATCTTTTTCTAATTACTATTTACTGCACTTTTGGTTACCATTTTTACTTCTACTAATCGTAATTATTCATGATTTTTACCCCTCTTTCACTTTGTAAATTTATCTCGGCTAAAAATAGTTACCTAACTAAAAATTTACGAAAATATCACTTTTTTATAAGTTGGTAAAAACAGTAAAAGGGGTAAAAATCTTACCGGAGATGAATTTCACCGAATAACCACTTGGAGGTGGTCAGCAACGCGATACGAGCTCCCACGTGCCTGCAGTGACGCAAGACGACGTTGGACGGCGCGCCGGTGGTCAGAAAATCACATCAAAGGCTGAAATTTCACGGGGTTGCTGCGGCAGCAAAATAAGGCCGGGATGGCGGCGGTAGCTTCGTCGGCGACCGGGCCTTCACGCGGGCTGGCTCGTCGGTGGAGTTGGGCAGCAGTGCGGCAACAGATTCTGCTGTTTCTCTCCTTTCTCCAAGCCTCTCCTTGTGAGAATTTGGGCTTCTAGGGAGTTTTTAAGCAAAAATTGGGCACTGTTGCAAATGATAAAATATTCCTGATATTTTTCTTACTTTAATCCGAAAATTACTTAATTACAAGTTTACGATTTGCTTTAAAAAGTCTAATTTGTCTTTATAACTTTTCAGATTTTACACTTGCTAGTAGCGACAAATTTACAGATCAACCATTAAAAATTTTACATGAGAAATTTCCCTTTCCGTTGTCTTTATTGTTCAAAAATCTTTTTTGCTGAAAATATATAGTAAATTGGGGGGAGTGTGGGGAAGATTTAAGA
>JXTC01000796.1:0-19318 GCA_002914845.1 Trema orientale
GCAACTACTGAGGAACAGAGGAATTCTAGAGATTGACCAAAATTTGGCCTCTAGTGGACTGACTAATATGACTGTCATACAAATCGCCAATAGTCTAGATTTCGGCTCTAAATTTGGGGAGGCTATGCGGAAGTTGGGAAGAGTCGAGGTCAAAACCAGTCTCCTTAATGGGGAGATTAGAGCCTCATGCCGAGCAGTAAACACTAATTAAGAAGCCGTTCTTATTAACTTAATCCGTTATGTTTGTCTTAATTGATATTCATTTCCTTCTTTGGTTTTGTTTTTGTTTTTGTTGCTTTACAGTTTATCTTATTCTTTTGGTTACTTATCAATATTGGAGTCTTGTATTATTGGTTTATTATTAACGAGTGTAAAATTCACTTTTGAAGTTGAGCAATTTTATATATTAGTTACTCAATTAATAGAAGAACCCTCTTGTCTTGCTCTTTTAATTTATACTTGTAATGCATGTTAATTTCGTACAGTGGAAAAACTTCATAGGGTTTTAACAGAAACTGTTCGCTACTTCTGAAAATGAGTGTTTATCAGATCATTTATTTTATTTTATTTCATTCTTATTTGCCGGCCATGGTAGAACTCGAAAGTGCATTGGTTTGGTTGTCACAAATGTTTTGTACAACCGGATCAGTAGCTAGATTTTGATGAGGTGAATCGAAACCATAGAATTAATACAGGTCATATTTTGCGCGAAATAATGTATAATATTCCAAAATAGTGCTCTTTTCACCTTATCCAAAGGTTTAGGTACTTTGGACGTGATGCGTAGATATTAACTAGCTAACATCCAGCATCTTATGACCGTAATGGGAAAGAAAAATTTAAAAATAAATAAATAAAAAAGCGTTTCCCTATCCTAACGATCCATTAATAAAAAAATTTAATTATTCATGATTAGAAAGATTTTTGGGTCCGACATGGTTAGATATATTGGAGAATGAAGTCAAAAGACGACCATATTTTTTTTTTTTTAAAAAGAAAACATTATGACTTATAGTGGGGTGAAAACGTGTAAAATCGGTTAAAGTAAGGGACAAAAGAGACATTTTAAGCATAATGACAATCCTGTAATTATGAATTTTTAGAATATTATATTGAAAATATCTGAAATTGTATATTGAGTGCTACAGTACCTCAAAATTACTTAACAGCCCCTATTTTCTGTATCTTCTTCGCACAAATCCTTGAGAGAGAGAGAGAGAAAGCACCGGAACTGTTCAGTCCAGCCGCCGCCGCACGCCGCCTCTGACCAGCCGACACGCCAGCCCACCATGACTGTCTTCCTCTGATGAAGCCACGCCGCCATGTCCCGTCGGATTTTGTCAACGGAAAATGGAGATCGGCCAGCTTGAAGTTTCCGGCCACTGTGATGTTTTTCGGCCACCAAAGTTTCACCAAACCTTCTTTTGCGACACCGACGGTACGGTTAGATTCGTCTCGTCGTCGCCGTCATTTTCCAACCGGTCTCAGCCATTAACTCGCCGCCGGTAAGATTTTCACCAATTTTACCATTTTACTAAAGTTTGTAAAAAGTGTTATTTCCGTAATTATTTTAGTAGGTAATTATTTTACCCGAGATAAATATATAAGGTGAAAGAGGATTAAAAACTATAAATAATTACGGTTAGTAGAAGTTAAAATGATTTCCAAAAGTATATTAATTTTCGAATTGACAAATGTGGTATTTTTCTAAATTAGAACAAAAAGTGATATTTTTGTAAAACTAAATAGTGTTGGACTGGAGTATGTTACTATTCCCAAACTGATTAGAAGATTGTTACTTTTCGAAATATTATTGCAAAAATGACATTTTTTACAAATAACCAGTGAAGTTGACACTTTTTCAAATATTTTCGAAAGTAATATTTTCCTAAATAATTATGTGATAATAATAATTTCTGAAATATTTCAGGAAAGTGATATTTTTGTAAATAATCAGGAAAAATAATATTTTTCTAAATACTTGGATATTTTCAAATTAATTCCAAAAAGAGATATTTTTCGTAATTCTCGGATTTTAAAACTCGTTTAAGACTCAGAATCTCGAAATTGAATTTTGATTTTAAATTTGGATTCAGTGAGGTCGAGAAACGAGTTTTGATATATAATATTGCTATGTTTCGAAATGGCACAAATTTTGTGAATAGTGTCGTTCTGCGTGCCACAAGGTGGGTCTTACTCCGGGACCCACTTTTGACAAATTAGACGTCTAACCTATCATTTTTGGGCGCTTTCGAATTCAGTGGTGACCTCTGTTTCTCAATCCGAGGCTCTGTTAGAAAAGTCACTTTTTTAAGTGAGCTTACCCTGATCCCGGAACAACCGTTTAAGCATTTAAGTGACTGACGAGAGTTTTCTTCGAGCATCGTTAGCTTGGTATAGCTACCATATTGAGGTAGGAGTTCAATTACCTGATTTTATATCTATTTTGATTTATAATTGCATTAAAACTTATTTATGAAAAATCATGATTTTACGATGATTTGATAAATTGTTAAAACGTGTTGGATTATACTGGGATTAGACTGTGTAAATTTTTATACTTATTTTTACATTGTGATTATGAGACAAAATAGCAGTGTGCTGCCCATGTTACAATAAATCCTAGAATAATGATAAGTGGTATTTTTTTAAAGCATTATTTAGTGAATATTTTGTATTATTACTACATATCTTGTTACATATTGTACATACCATAGGATCACACACTTAAGTTCTATTATTGTATCATAGTTGTTTAGATTGGTGGCGAGTTCCTACAGCACTGAGTGAAAGACCTAGGCCCCTGTGCTGGGTCTTGGCTGATACACCTATGGGCAGTGTCAGAATACTGGGTACCTCTGCTATAGAGGTATTACAGGACCGTGATGGGAAGATATGAGTTCACTCATTTACATTAGTTGATATATGATATGTACAATCATGTGTTTCTAGTTTTGGCTTTGAATATATGAATATTTTGGATATCAAATATTTTATAAACTTAGTTTATAAATAGATTTTGGAAAAGGTATTAACCACGGAGGTTTGGTAAAATTGCATCTAATCAAAGAGGTAATTGAATTTCTACTGAGCATGTGAATGCTCACACTCTTACGTCTCCTACTTTCAGGTGTTTATCTAACTGAGGTAGTCGACTTGATGGATAGACAAGCTGTGCAGCTTATATATGTAGCTCTACTCTTAATCCCTGGTAGGTGTTCATACTCTGCTAATTTTCTTTCTTGTTCAGTTATTTAGCCAAGATTAGTAAATTATGAGGATAGTTTTATTATCAATTTGAGCACTTAGAACTACAAGTGATTTAATGTAAATTATTTTGGACAATAGGCTCAACAACTAACCAAATGAGATGACTGGAAATTTTCTTGAACTTTAACGAGCATTTTTCATAAATAATTACAAAATAATACGAGTTTTTAATGAATATAGAACTCATAATGACCTAAGGATCAAAATGAAATTATCTAATACTTGATTTCCTTTGAATTTTGAAAAATTAATATTTTATTATATTTTGATTTAAAATTACTAAAAGTCATGACTTTGGATTTCTGGTCATAACAAAACGGGCTTGCATAGCACGACACGAATATTAATTGTGCTTGACACGATACGATACGATCATTTAATAATCGTGCCTAGACCAATACAGAATGATAAGTAAATGTGTCCAAGTCGGCACGACATGTGGCATGACATCCACAAATAACAAGCACGACAAACACAATTAAAAAAATAATTAGTTTGTAAAAATATTTATAGGACGTAAAAATAATATATTATAAATATTACATTAATTTCTAATTTTTTTAAAGTAAAAAAATTCCAAAATTTAATAAGTTTGGGTCAAAGAATTTAAAGATATTAAGAATTTAAGGCAAAATTCACATCCAATAAAAAATTCTTAAAAGGTTAAGAAAGAAAAATAAAATTTAGATACGTGTTAATCATAACTTTTGAGTTATATATTTTGATATAATTTAAGTATGGCAATATGCGCTAATTCAGTTAGAATATGCTTTAACCATAAAAATTTAGATTAATTATTATTTCTCAAGTATACTCTAATGTTTTAATTTAGATTTATTTTTATATAAAAGTTATCTCAATTTTCAAATAATTTCTTTCTATTACATAATAATTAACTATTCATAATTCATAATTACTTAAAAGTAATTATGTCTTATAATATTAAAAAACTAAATTTGAAAAAAAAATTCAATAATGAACATTATTATGGAACAAAAACAACAAGATTTTAAAAATGAAAATAATTAGGCTTGAATTCATATATGATAAAAAACGGGGCAAGGTTATTAGACACATGTATAACATAATAATAAATAAGCAAAATCAGTATAAAAATAACATAGTATCTAAAATGTGTGCAATTAGTATGAAAATAGAATAATTTTGGAAATGAGCATGATTGGGTGCATAAATAGCACAGTATCGGAAATAAGCATGATGTTGAATCATGCTTTGTATCATCAATCCTTTTCTTATATTTTGAAGCTAACAAATATGTTATTAAGAACTAATGATATATTTGAGTGTGTAGCAAGTTAAATTGAAATGATCACAAGACATTCAAGATGGATTATGGAAAAGAGCTTGAAGACAAAGATCAAGATAACAAGACCTAGACTAGCAAAGGTTATATACTTAGTTCTTACTTGAATATTTGTCTGCACATTGTACGTTCTTAATAGCTCAAATTTTTTATAAAATTGGAAATTTTCAAAGCTAAACTGTCAAATCTGTTTATCTCAAATTAAAATATGAAATTTATTTTACACGAACTTTTAAATTGATTTATGAATTTCTATAGTCCCTATATTATATATTAAATCAATTTATAAAGTCACATTTTGAAAATAATTGAAAAAGACTTGAAATAAATTCAAAAAATAGCTCTCGGATAGAATCGGAAGATCGTTACAACTGCACTTTCAACGGCTAATATTTTTTAACTACTTTTTGAATTTGACCGTTATAACTGCACTTTCAATGGCTAGTGTTTTCAGTCGACCGAAAGTAGTTTTTTGGTTTGCCGAAAATAATAGATTATTTGTCAAACAGTCTAAAATGACTAATTTTCATTCTAGTCTATATATAAAAGCTTTTCTAATACTTGAAACAACTTTTGAACATTCTTACATTACTTTAAACATACTTTCAAGTTGTTCAAATAATCTTTTGTGAATCAAACTTTCAAATCCGCTTTTTCACAAAAATCAATTGAGTCAAACTAGATCATATCTAATGTTCCCATTTATTCTTTCTATGCCTACCTTGTATCAATCTTTTTATTAGAGAGCTTCTAATTGAGTGTTCCAACAAAAACAAAAACTTAAATTATATTTGTGAGATAAGGTTGATACCGGATTCATAAACAACCCAGTTTAGGTGAGATTGGTACCGGAGTCTAAACAATCTGACTTAGACGTAATAGAGCCGGATTTAATCCTATTGTAAAGGTAAGAGTGTGTCTAAAGAAAAAGCACTCGTTGTGTAAATGGAACGGTCAAGCCCATTCTCTTGATCCGATAGTGGAAAGCTCAAAGCGGCCAAGAGCCAGGGATATAGACAAACCGTAATGTTTGTTGAACCTCGTAAAAATTGTATTTGCATTTCTCTATCCCTATCCTTTTAATTTATTTATCTTGAGCTTGTGCATACAATTTAGCTATCTTTACTTATTATTGCTTTTACTTATTAAATTTACTTGTTCGTCATGAAAAATTTATAAAAAATTTTAAAACCCAATTCACCCCCTCTCTTGGGATATCTAATCTTGGGCTAACACATGATTAGGCATGAAAAATAGTACAATACCAGAAACAAGCACGATTAGGTACAATAATAGTATAATATAAAAAAGAGGAATAATTAGACACAAAAATAGACAAGCACGATAATGACACATTAACAGCACGAAATAGGGCATGAGCACAAGTACGTAATGGACCGGGTATAGCATGACATAACTAGTAATCATGCCCGAGTCAGCGTAGCACGATTACTAATTGTGTCTAGGCAGCTGGCACAGCACAAGGCACGAATGTGTCGTGACTAAATGTGCCTAGGCTGGTACGACACGATGCAGTTAACATCTCTGAGATTTATCTCCTATCTCATTGAAAATAAATTGTATTATTATCTTCATATATATTGAGAGAAGATATGTAAAATGATATTGTATTTCATAATTATTTTATGAAACTCTTGTGTTTCAAGAAATATGGAAAAACCTCTTTGGATTTGATTTTTTATTACAAAACGCCTCGTAATTTGACAATTTTTAAAATTTGACCTTCTCATATTATCAAAAATAAAAAATGTAATTGAAATAACAAAATTATCCTTAGTTTATAGTAGATTTAGACGTCAAGTAAATTTAAGAACTGATTATTATAGTTTCCAAATGATATTTTGATTTTTCAAATAACCTTATAAGTGATAAAGTAGTTTCTAACCAATTATCTATGTATCTAAGTACAAAATAAAAATTTAAGAAAAAAAAAGTACAAAGTAAAAATGTAATTATACATAATTCTACCATCCAATATAGGTAATTTCGTGAATTACTAATATAATTAGGTAACTAAACACCATAGATGCTTGGATACAATTTGATCCTTTATCTTCTTTTTCTTTTCCATTAAAATGTTTACCTGTAAAAATTTATACTATTAAGTATTTCAAAAATTTATATTATTAAAGGAAGATGACCATTAATTAATTTGTTGCAAAACAAAAACAATTATAATAAATAGAGAATATTGATGTTTTAAGTAAGATTATGTTAAGAATCGTTTATTATTGGACTTTTCAGCCAAATGGCTGAATTTGGGTTCACTTTTTGAAACATGACCATTTTTCAAACAATGTTAAAAAATAGCCGTTTGTTAAAATTATTTGAAAAATGACCATTTTTCATATTTAATAGATTAAAATATATTGATTTATTTTGTATAAATTTGATTTGTTTTTTAAAAATAGATCAATTAAAAAATAATTATTTATCAAAATAAAATTATAAAAAGGTCATTCATTAAATAGGTGTAAAAAATGGTCATTTTTTAAGTTGATCTAAAAAAAGGACATTTCTTATAAATACTAGACTTTTATTACTTGGCTCAATAATATAGTATTGTAATTTTAGTGGAATAAGTCTAATAGTAGTAAAGCAAGGCCACTTGTATTAACAATTAACGAGAAATTCTTGGAGATGACCATTTTTAGGGGATTGTTAGTTAATATCCATATTTTAAATATTATAGCTAAATGACCATTTTTAAAAGAAGTTAAAATTTACTGGTTTTTAGATTAATTTTTCTTTCCTTTTATGCCCTGATTTCTTATGTTCGTCTCTATAATCAACCTCTCTCTCTCTCTCTCCTTCTATGCCCTGTTTTCACATGTTTGTCTCTATAGTCAACCTCTCTCTCTCTCTCTTATTTAATTGAGCTTCAATGGCGTTTTCAGCTTTTTCTTCTTTTTTTTTTTCCTTTATGTATTTGATTTTTTCTACGCTATTTTTATTTGATGAGTTTTTCTAGTGAGATATGTGATGAAGCTGATGAATGTGATTTTGCTCCACCTACTTCTTACTTCATTTGATTTTTTCTACGCTATTTTTATTTGATGAGTTTTTCTAGTGAGATATGTGATGAAGCTGATGAATGTGATTTTGCTCCACCTACTTCTTACTTCATGACTTAGTTTTTGGTATTGTAGCTATTTTTTGTCCTAATTTTCTATGAGCATGTTTAGCATAGCTGATTAATTTTAATTCTGGTGCGATCTCGAGCTTTGACATGCAAATCAAGGCAAAACTCGAGCCTCTTGTGCCTCGTTTTTCGCGTCCAGCCAAAACATAGTAGTGTTATATGTCAAAATTTGTTTCTCAAGTCCACTCATCTCAAATTTGATCTCAAAAATCTATTTAGGGCTTATAGAAATATGACCAAATTTTAGGCCCAATTTAAGTAAATATCCATTTGTCAAATGTTATAGCAAAATGTCCAATATATATGTTTATATACCAAGTGTAAAATTTTATATACTAAGTACAAAAAATTATATACCCAATACATTTTAGTACAGTAACTGAAATTGGTAGATATGTTATAAACATATCTACCAAGTGTAAAAATATATATACCTGGACATTTAGCTATAAAATTTAAAAAATGGGCATCTACTTAATCAAATTTAAAATATTGTTCATCCACCTAAATTTCTCTCTCTCTTTTTTTTTTTTTTTTTGTCTCTAACTCAAATGGGCTAATTATCCAAAACATTTCAAATTTTTTTATGAAATTACTGGTTCAGAAACTATTTACAAATATACCAACATGTTCTCTGAAAATTAGCCTAAAATCATATTCCAACTCTAATTCTATCAACCTTTTTTCTATATAA
This sequence comes from Trema orientale, assembly GCA_002914845.1. Taxonomy (NCBI): domain Eukaryota; kingdom Viridiplantae; phylum Streptophyta; class Magnoliopsida; order Rosales; family Cannabaceae; genus Trema; species Trema orientale. Next base: position 8,452 of record JXTC01000796.1, read on the forward strand.
CTTATATATTCACACCAATTTCAGCCCACAATCTCAATAATATCGACTATCCCAAAATAATTGCAAGATGCAAACATTTTGTTTCAAAAATTCCTTGCTCCGACTCTATTAACAATAAAGTAAAATACAACATAGACCAAATAAACGCGCGTGATATGAAGCGAATTGATAGATCATTCAACCAACTTTGTAACTAGAATGACATTTTGTAGTAAAACTGTGCTAAAATATTGTGTACTGTAGTCTGTAGAATGTGCTGTAAAAACTGGAAGTTTAATGGAGCAAAATTTCAAGGGCTGGAAGTTTGATGTACGACAACACTTGTACATTAAGCTATCGTTTGTCACATTTTAAAATGATTAATTCTTCAATGCATGTGTGGCTGTGATCCCATGATAAAGAGGAGCAATATATTCGTATAAATGATCTTTATTTTATTTTTCTCTATATTGATCAAGGGACATTATTAATTTGTTTCTAGGATTTTTTTTTTTTTTTTCTGTTGTTGAAATTAAAATAATGAATGAAATCTTTTCAAAACCTTGCGCAAGAAAACCGTCACTTAGCCGCCTCATATGTTGCAATTATAATATTGCTTTTTTTTTTTTCCTCTCTCTCTCCCTATTCTTTTTCTTATTATTTGGAAAAACAAAACGATGCTTGTTAATGGGGCTTCGTTTTAATCCTTTGAACATAGGGATGTGATGCATCAATTCTATTGGAGGTGGAGAACAGTGACAAAGATGCAATTCCGAATAAAAGTGTCCGAGGCTATAAATTTAGAAGGTATCACAAAAGCGCGTTTGGAGGAATAAACCTGCCCTGGAATTGTCTCTTGCGCCGATATCATAGCCATGGCTACAAGGAATGCCATTTCTTCAGCAACTTCGTACGCTGTAATGTCCTCCATTTTTATTTGTTTTATGGTCAATATAAGCGACACTTACATGTATGTATATAAATCGAGAAAAAAATTAGAGAAATTGACAAAAATAACAGTAATTTCTAAAATAACTTTTGTAGAAATGTTTTGAAAAATAGTGATTTTAATTTTATAAATTTCATAATGTTATGTGGTCACACTAATTATTATCATTAATTAGTTTTATAAAAGTCACAATTTTATAGTTACCGAGGAGAGCGACCTTATTAAATATTATGTTTTTTTTAGAAAAATCACTTTTCAAAACACTTCTAACAAAGTCATTTTGTTGAAAATACTCATATACTCAGGTCATCTCCCAAAAGATAAACCACGTACGCGCGCCTACCCATTTACCTCGATAGTTATCGTGGTTCTTTTTTTGGGCAGTTTTTAACTGACAAGATAATTAGTACCACAAATAAAAATCTACACAAATCAAAACAAGAAAATTTGTATCTCTAATCTTCACAAATATGCAACATTCTCCATAATGCAACGAAATCATGAATTGGGTGTTCCTAAGTTTATCAAATAACTCTATGGGTCCAAATAAATCGATCATTAGAAATCATGAACCGGGTGTTTTAAAATCCTAACTTCACTAAAGAACCCCCAATATTATGTATAAGAAGATGCAAAATTCGTTAAGGTATATCACTGACATGGTTTATCTTCCTGGTATAAATCTTTTGTACTCATTTTTCTTTAATAATTTAATCAAAACAGACTTGGATAAATTAATTTATTTAGAACACTAGTTCAGTTTACTGATATTCGTTAAGGTAAATATATACAAATATATAGACCATAATTCATCACCCTTTGCGATGATTTTATTACGTATACAATAACCTGCAAATGTTGCCACGTTAGCTAGGTATATACATCTTCATCTTCAGCTTTAAGGTCTCCACTGCTACTCGTAATATTTCTAGATACACATTGATATATATTACCCTAAGAAATTACTCAACGTCATTAGTGAAACAGAGTAATAGGTTTATATTTTGCCATGCGATCACAACAATACATATTTTCTCCTTCCACAACTAATATTTATCCTTAACACCGTTGGAGTAACACATTGCGCTGTTATTGAAGATCGCCTTTACAATTACAGTAACACTGGGAAACCTGAGCCGAACATGAACATAGAATTGATACAGACACTGAGAGATCGGTGTCCCCAAGGTTTGCTCAGTAACAACACGGTTGACTTGGACCAAGGACGTCCTTCCATTTCGATCAAGGTCGATAACTCATACTACAACCAACTATTGTTGAACCAAGGAATTCTTCAATTTGACCAAGACTTGGCTTCAAGTGGACTAACTAATACTGCCGTTGAAGCAATAACAAAAAGTAGTTATGAAGACTTCAACAAACTTTGCTGAAGCCATCGTGAAGTTGCAAGCTCTTGGTGTCCTCACTGGCACACGGACAGATTAGGAGGTCTTGTGGTGCAGTTAATGAATATAGGCCTTCTCTTTAGTTTAAAAGAGTAACTATTTCTGCTTTTTTTTTTTTTTTTTTACTTGGGTTAGTCTTGGAAATTAGTTATATGTTAAGATACAAAAATAAGGCCTCTTATTGCTGGGCTATTCTTTTCCTTTCTGCTTAAAGGTTAGGACAAGGGAGGGACAGGGCATTGCAGTACTTGAGAGAGAACCCTTTTGTTCTTGATGAAATAGAAAAGGTATGGATATACTTTATATTATTCTTTTGGTGGTTTTTGGTTTGAATCTGATGTGAAATGCTTTATACTACTCTTTTGGTGGTTTTTAGTTTGAATCTGATGTGATATTGATATAGAACAAGAGTGAGAATTTAGAAGAGATGAGAGAAAGAAGAGAGAGAGAATTGAGGAAGAAGAAGAGAAGAATTTAGAAAAGGAGAGGNTTTCAAGTTTGTTTGTGTCAAAAAGTATTGCGTCATCTAATAAGTTTATCCAGTTTAATAAATATTGAGAACTTCCTTTTAATTAGTTTTTCCGTTCAATTTATACATGATAGAATATCTACTTATAAAAATATAGAAGGAAAGCAGTGCTACACCTATGAACAAGTAATTAAGGGCTCCTTAAAAGAATAGACCTTGTGAAGGTAATTTCGCGAAAATAGACCCCTTTTGATACGTTCTTAGAAACTACGAGTGAACAAACATAACTGTATAAAATTGTTAGAAATTTTTTTTGTAGAGTTTAGTTTTTTAAACAAAAGTTATTACGAAAAACTAAAAGTACAAACACTTGTTTTAAACAAAAAGAGAAGATGGAAAGCCTAAGAGATATCAATCTTTTATCAAACGTGTTTTCTATGTTGTTTCAATTGAAGTTTTCAAATCTGGAAAAAAAAAAAAAAGATTCCTTTTATACAGTATTAATGAGGGCAGCATACATATTTAGAAGAAAAAAGATACTCTAAGAACAACGAGAGTGGAGCGGAACGTAATTAGATCGAAGAACCATTATAATTAGGATGATCAATGAGCCATCCAACTTAGGCTGGCACCCCAAAGGCCTCAATCTCACTATCACCAATTCTATAAGGCAACCGATAATAATAAAGATAAGAGAAAAAAGTAAAAGGTAGAATATGAGTCTGAAAGAAAACTTCCAATTACAACCAAGTGACCAAGAAATAAAGCAAAAGATACTAGTAGAGTATTTTTGGTAAAAACCTAAGCAAATCCTAGAGGTAATAAATCAAGTGAGATAAAATAGTAAATCAGTTCAAATGATATAATAGCAAAAACCAATCATATGGCACCTGAGGCAAAGAAAAGATACAAATTAAGTCAGGGGCATTGTGCTACTAGAGATCATTAGTCTTGAAATAGGTTGTAGTGTGATAGAACTCGTCACTTGGAGGACAGCTCATCCATAACAATTATTAGTCAAGATCAAGTTCATAGTGCAATTACAGTTGGAACATTGGACAGCTCCTTCGTAACAGTCGGACAGCAACAAGACACAAAGGTCTTGTATACATGTATGGCATATATGGAGGAAGAATGTTGTAGGAACAAATAGCATAAATTCAGAAGCACTACTGAAAAAATATTATTTTATTTCCTTTATTATATTTCTACTATTGTATATAAACACTTCTTAGTTGTGAGAAAAACGTGAACAACATTAAGTTATATTCTTCCTCTCTAACCACTTTGAATTTTCACATGGTATCAGGTTCGAGGACGAAAATGGTTATCAGTTCAGAGCCCACCTTAACAATACAATCCTTCCATCAGTGCTTAAGTTTGGTCTCCGTCAAACTTACCTCAACAAATTTCCTTCTATGGAAATCTCAGGTGAATACACTGATACGAAGCATGGGCATTCTTCATCACATAACCTCTGATGAAAAAACAAAAGAACAAGTTGCTGATGATGCAGGCCAAAATGTTGAGAACCCTCAATACTCAACCTGGGCAACTAATGGACTTCTCACATCATGGCTTCTTGGCAACATAGCAAAAGAAGTTCTCAGTATGGTCATTAGTCCGGATACAACGTTCACCTTGTGGCAAGCTCTGGAGGAACAACTATTGCCAGACACCAAAGAAAATGAAGACTCTTGAAAAATCGTCTCCAACAATTAAAGAAAGCTAGGTTCGTTGTCTGTTGAAGAGTAGATGAGAAAATTTAAATTAATTTGTGACAATCTTGCAGCCATAAATAAGCCACTCTCAGACTTGGACAAAGTCTTCCGAATGGCTCAAGGCCTTGGTCTCAAATACAAAGATTTCAGGACAGCAATGTTGACAAAACCTCTCTATCCATCCTTTTGAGAATTTGTCATGGCTCTACAAAACCATGAACAAATGTATGAGAAAAAGAGGAAGATGCAGAATCAATTGACCATAATCAATCTTTCCTTGGTGACAGTGGTAGAGGAAAATTTGGATGACAAGGTGGTGGTAGATTCAACTCTTGAGGTTGGGGTTTCGCTTTAGCTGGGTGCCCCAATAAATAATACTCACCACAAAACTCTCTCCTCACAAATACAACAATAATCAACCATTCAAGAAGCCCAACGGAAACAAACAGGGTCCTACATCAATATATTGCCAAATCTGTGGCAAGGGAAATCATACAGCGATACGGTGCTATCGTCATTTTGATTTTGCCTATCAAGAGTATGACACACCACAAGATCTAGCGTTAATGAACCTCAATGATGGTAATGACCAAAATTTTTATGTACTTGACTCCGGAGCTACTAGACATATGACCAATGATCTAGGTAAGTTAATCTCATCAAAAATCTATCGAGGTCATAATGTTATTTATGTTGGAAATGATCACAAACTACCCATCACAAACACAGGTACAACTTTCCTAAAGGCCCACATGAAAATCTGGACTTAAAAAATGTCATGGTTGTTCCAAACTTAAAGAAAAATTTACCATCGGTTAGTTTGTTATAAAGGATCAAAAACAATAGACAGTAGCTAAAGGGTATAGGCATGGCCATCTTTATGCTCATGAAGAAGGATGTTATGAGGTTTTGTGTAATACTACTAGGCCTCACCTAAAAAGTGTTAGTTTGAAAGTACTTTTGGGCTCATATATTGCCACTTAAATATCCATTATTTTCTCAGAACATACACGATATGGGATTTGGGGTGTTACAATCTCCTCTCATTAAGGGCCTAGCGTCCTAGCTAGGAGGTGCACATTCAATAGCCCACATATAACCCCTATGGTCGAAGTCCATATTCACCATGATTCCGGCCTGTGGCATCCTTTCAAGACCTACACAAGTATAGAATGGGTCAACTTTAATAACAAATATACCTTCAAGCTAGTACTTTTTGGGTAGGGCCTAGTAGTCAGGACATTGGAACTTTTGGTAACCAGTAGACTATGATTGCTAAACTAGTTCTTACTTTACTATCGACTCCTTGGTAGAACTATATTAGAGGTATAAATTGAGTGCACCTAGCCTATGTAGCCACACACATTAATGATCCCATAAAGGGCCTAATATCACTGGAGTTAAAATCATATGGGGCACCTCCCTAATATAGTCTATCATCATTTATCCTTGGTAGGTACACCGGTCCCCTGCGTCTTGTGTCCACTCAGTCCTCTAGATATAAACACATACCAATTTCTTTAAAATCTTACTTTTCAAAATCTTTAATTAAATTTTTAGAAAAATCATTCCATTGTAAAACTTTTGTTCTTTTGAAATGTTCTATTTTATAAGATAATGTCATGCATATGGATGATCATGCTTCACAAAAAAATAATATGTTATATGTCATCAATTTTCACGTAAAACACATATAACACATACTTAAATAACGTAAAACATACAAACAATTAAAGCAGTTAAGTATGGTTTATTTACAGGACTTTTAGCTCATTATATTATTTAGTATTTTTCAGATGATGAATAATAGGATGATGGATAGTAGTGATGAGGTGATAAGGCAATCTAATAGTCTAGATTTTAATTGAATAAATATTTTCCAGTCCTTATTTTTTATTAATGACATTATATATTTTTAGAAGCTTTTCTTTAGCTTACAAGACTTTCAAATTATTGTTAGTACTTTCTTTATGAATTTAATAGAGACTTTAATGAGATATCTATTATATTTAAAAACAAATTTCATATATTTTTTTATTATGTTATAAGGAATTCAAAGATAACTTCTTCTAATCTAATAACCTTCGACTAAGGGAGTGTTATAATTATATGATACCAGAGCGTCATTTTAAATGATTCTGTAGACTTTTTTAGACCACTGCATTATGTTACCGAGAATCGATTCGTTGTTATCTAGTAATGTTAAGTATTACATTTTATTTATATTATACTCTTAGTTTATTCTATGATGATTATATATGTATATACTTAGTATTTCATAGTTAGGGGGGATCACAAAACTAAGGATCTTCTTTTCTCTTTAGTTAAGAATAGCTAGACCAAGTACTAGATCACGCAATAATGGGAATCCAGAGGTGAACCCTATTAGCCAAAATGTACCACCTGAAACCACACTAACAGTGGGAGTATTTATGCAAGCAATTACAATTCTTGGGCAGATGCAACAACGAGTACCTACTCAGCATAGATTGCGAAGTACTATTTCTGAATTTAAGAAATTATCTCTTCTATACTTTGAAGGCACTACTGATCTGCTTAAAGCTAAAAAATGGTTAGCTGAGATGGAAAAGGCTTTTGTTGTACTCAATTGCGCATAGGGACAAAGTATCATATACTGCATACATACTTCAAAGAGATGCATATGACTGGTGGCTAATGATTCAATGTCAACATGAGGAAAATTCTGCACCCTTCACTTGGGCTATGTTTCGAGATTTGAGCAATCATTATTGGCAGGTTAGTATGAGAAAAGATATAGCAGAATTCATTGAACATTGTATAACTTGCCAGCAGGTAAAGTCCAAGCACCATCGACCTTCTAGTCTCTTGCAACCACTTTAGATTCCGGAATGAAAATGGGAGCATATAGAAATGGATTTTGTAATTGGTTCACATACGACTCAAAAAGGATCTAATTCGATTTGGGTGATAGTGGATCGACTTACAAAATCAGCCTACTTTTTACTGGTCAAGAAGACCTCTAGCATGGACGAACATGCAGAGTTGTATGTGACTGAGATAGTGAGGCTACACAGAGTACCATTGTCAATAGTTTTAGATAGAGATCCAAAGTTTTTATCTATCTTCTAGAAAAGCTTACATAAGGCTATGGGAACATAGTTAAGATTTAACACAACATTTCACCATCAGATCGATGGTCAATCGGAGAAAACTATCCTGGCATTGGAAGATATATTTAGAGCTTGTGTGATCGATTTTTAAGGTTCTTGGGATAAGTTCTTACCTTTAATTGAGTTCTCTTATAACAACAGTTTTCAGGCCACAATTAGAATGACACCATATGAGGCTCTATATGGAAAGAAATGTAGATCCCCTACACATTGGAATGAAATAGGAGAATGGAAATTGATAGGTCCAGACATTGTACAACAAACAGCTGAGGTGGTTGATAAGATCCGACAATGTATAAAGATAACACAAAGTTAACAGAAAAGTTATGCAGATAAAAGAAAGAAGCTTTTGGAATTTTCAGTTGGAGATATGGTCTTTTTAAGTGTAGTACCTATGAGAGGAGTGATGAGATTTGGATTAAGGGGTAAGCTAAATCCTCGTTTTATTGGACCTTTCAAGATACTAGAGTGAGTGAGTGATCTAGCGTATAGATTAACACTATTTCTTGCATTATCGGACATATTTAGGAAAGATCATGGGTATATAAGTGATGGCCTATGAGCCCATAAGTACCTTCAAGCTAGCACTTTTTTGGTGAGGCCTAGTGGTGTTACACTTTGACTGCTATAAAGACTGGTCATGTATCTGTTGAAATTTGGCATCAGCACCTTAGACACTCCCATTCGAAGCTACTCCAAGTTCTAAACAACAAAAGTGTTATTGGCATTTGAAGTTAGATGAAAAAAACTTCAGTTTGCACTAGTTGCCAGTTGGGAAAAAGTTGCAAACTACATTTTCATACTTCAAACTCTATGTCTTTATTTCCTTTGAAAAAATACAATGCAATTTATGGAGACCTTATCCTTTAATTTTAACTCAAGATTTCCGTTATTACGCAATGTTCATAGATAATTTTAGTTGATATACTTGGCAATATCCGCTAAAATCCAGATCTAATTTTATTGATTGCTTTTTAAAATTCCAAAAATTAGTTGAAAACCAATTTGAGAGAAAAATAAAGATTTTTCAAAGCGATAACGGAGGAAAATTTACTTCCAAAGCTTTTACTAGTCATCTTGCCTAATGTGGTATAGTTCAGTCTCTTTCCTGCCTAGGAACACCTGAACAAAATGGCTTGGCAGAAAGGAAACATCACCATATAGTTGAAATAGCTCTCACTATTATGTTTCATAGTGCAATTACAGCTGGTATATTGGACAGTCCCTTCATAATAGTTGGACAACAACATGACATAACGATCTTCTATACATGAATGACATATGTCGAGGAAGAATATTGGAGGAACAAATAGCATAAATTTAGGAGCACTATCAAAAGAATATTATTTTATGTCCTTTATTATATTTCTACTATTGTATATAAACATTCCTTAGATGTGAGAAAAATATAAACAACATATAAGTTATATTCTTCCTCTCTACCCACTTTAAATTTTCAGATAGTGTCTTCAGCTAGCATTTCCTATAAGAAATATTCGAGAATACAGTTTGCGTTAAAGTTAGCAATAACATTAGGAAAGCAGCAATAAGGGAAATCATTGACCAAGGGCTGTCGAAATGTTTGCCATAATTTCACCATCCTCCCGTTGCAACCGCTCGAACAAAATGTATTTATGCTCTCAAATATATCTCTGTGGTAGACATTTTCTAGGTCATAAGCAATGGAAGTACCAAATTGGTTGAAGGCAGAGGACAATTTATGAATGATTCTATGTTTACGTAGTATTTCAACATCGTGAGAAGAACTTATGAGGTAATTCCCGAATAAAAGGAAATCTATCACAACATATAGATTTCAATCCACACTGTACTGCTTATACACAATTAGATTCCGGTGTGAACACTCGGTATCATCCTTGAATATAAATGTGGTGATTTCCAAAGTCCCCTTTTTAAATGTAATGTCAAAATGAGAAGCCAAGACTGAGATTTTCCTGAATTTCACTCTTGATTCATAAGGTGTGATAACATTCGGCATAAATCTACAGTTCTCCTAGCTAGTTGTATCTGTTGAAGCTTTTCTTCCGTCTATTATTACAGTATCTAGTAGGAATAGGAACCATATAAAGAAGAGCAAGTACACTACTAGAAAAACCTAAATAAAAAGCGGTGCCAAATTCAAAAAGAGACCATTTCTTTATACAACTGGCATTGTTTACTATTTAATGCTATTTTTCTAAGAACCGGCGTTAAAAGTTGATATTTAATGCTGATTTCTAGAACCAGCGTTAAAAGTTGACATTTAATGCTATTAAAAGTTGACATTTAATGTTGTTTCTTCGAAAATCGGCATCTATTTAATATTATAGATTTTTTTTATTGAATTTTTTTGTTGATTTAAGGATAAAATAATATATTATGGTGATTTATTTTATGTTTTATTGTGTTTTTTATTTTTAATTATTTTTTATTAAAATTACGCCATTTTGGCACTTTAAATAGCAAATAAATATAATTGATATCATAGTTAGTAAAAAAGATGACTTGTAGCCAAGTGGGAACACCCGGTGTAAAGTGTCCTAGAGCTCTTGTGTTCAAATCCCAAGAGGAACACTTTTCTCCTTTTATTGATTGCCTATTTAAATAACTAATAAATGTAATTGATATAATAATTATCAACAAGATGGCGTGTGGCTAAGTAGCAAAACTCGATTTATTGATTGCCTATTTAAATAACTAATAAATGTAATTGATATAATAATTATTAACAAGATGGCGTGCGGCTAAGTAGCAATACTCGATATGAAGAGGCCTAGAGTTCACGTGTTTGAATCCCAGGAGGAGCAATTTTATTCTTTTTATTGATTGCCTATTTAGATAACTAATAAATATAATTGATATCATAATTATTAACATGATCACTTGCAGCTAAGTGGCAACACCGGCATGAGGAGGCTTAGAGCTCTGTTCAAATCCTAGATGAGTGCCTATTTAAATAATTAATAAATATAATTGACATCATAATTTTTATGATTTTTGGCATGATTAGTCCCTGAATTATTCGATGATTTGCAATGTATTCCCTGAACTTTTTTTTTGGCAATTAGGACTCTGAATTTAGAATTTTTGGCAATGTATCTCCTGAACTTTTTTTTTGGCAATTAGGACCCTGAGTTTAGAATTTTTAGCATGATTAGCCCCTGAATTTTTCGTTGATTTGTAATTTATTT